>MU204420.1:9404283-9441429 GCA_017309775.1 Paedocypris sp. Pulau Singkep
CCTATGTTTTCATCCTTCTCACCCCCCCCATCCTGTATTTTACCCATTTCTCTCACTGTCTTCACACTTTCTTCTTCTGTCTATCTACTCATCTCTCTCTCTCCCTCCCTCACACACGTCATCAGTGTGTTTATCAGTGTTTGTGCAGACCTATGGCCTCTCTCTCCTCCAGCCTGTGAGCAGCGTGAGACTGTGTTGCCGCAGTCTGTGATGCGGCGATGGCACAGGAATACTAATCCCACCCGCACGCCGACAGGAAGTGCCTCTGCGCCTCAGTCTATCAGCAAGTGTGAGTGGCACAATCCTCCCGGCCGGAGAGATAAAGATTAGTAAAGGCCGAGCTGAACACAGAGGTAAGTGTCGGATTCAACAGCCCGAGTCCCGTAGTGAAAGCCTCTTGACTCCAAAGCCTCGTGTCCTTCACGGGTCCGTTTGCTTCGCCGAGAAACGCCGCGCTTTTTGGGGACGTGCTCATTAATATTCATGAGCTCGGTTTACGGCGAGTGTTTCAGGGCCAATTTTACTATCCAAATAGAATCTTAACGCACGTGGTTAATTGGAAACATGAATGTCGGCCTGCTCGTCCCGCTACTATTATTTTTATCGCTCTAATACAGCACGGCCACGAACTGGCTATATTGCGGAGTAGTAATACCTGGGCTGGTCATGTGATTAGAATGTTAAAAAGTTGATGTGATTGTCCAGCAGGTCTTTGCTGAAGCTTCTGGTTTAGACGCTTGCTTGTTTTTCATTGGCTGAACTCATCTGACCTGAACCCATCAGATCATCAGTACAGTTCATTCATTCATTATTTCATCTTTAGGTTGTGACAGCGACCCATCAAGTCTTTGGTGTGACTTAGGCAAGAGGAACTAAGTTTTGAACAATGTACATGCTCCGACTTTTCATTTTCCCAAACTATTTATAATAATTAAAAATATATATTTTATAAATCTTTTACACAATTTATAATGATTTTCAAAAAATATTTATAAAAATGTGTACGAAAATCCAAACCATCTTTGTGTTGGTTTTAAGTAGTACATTGAATTGGAATCTGAAGTTTAAGCGGCATAAACATTATTCTTGGTTAAAATCTTGGGTGGATGAGATGATAATCTACGTACTTTGTTCTGCCATTTTGAAACATTGAGATGTTAAATTGCATTTCTATAGTAGGAAATAAAACCTTGTTTTTTTTTCACATACTTTTTTCTTGAACACAACCGTGTTTCTTGAGCCTAAATTCAGTATGAGTAAAATACTTAAGTTCTTTTAACATTGCATACTTTACGACTTTTACTCAAGTCTTCTTGGAATTGGTCACTTTTGCAAATTGGCAATTTTTACAGTTAAAAAAACGACCTACTTTGAGTACTTTTACTCAAGTATGGTTTTCAGGTACCATTTACATGAGTAAATATAATATCATTTTTCACATCAGAAATTACCAAATTTCTTTTGGTGGATCACATACTGAGTACTTACTTAGCACAAGTACAAAGTAGCCAAAAATACTAAAAAGTAAAAAAAACCTTCCAAAATGTACTCAACTACTTTACAGTACTTTACAGTACTTTTATCTCTGAACGTGAGTGTCTTTATTAAAAGCTGTGGAGATTTGCGTCTTCCAGGAGGAACCGTTCCTTCCCTGTTAAACCCATAACCACTGGGAACCAGCGTCCTTTCATTCAGATGCTCACGCCGTCATGTCTGAACAAGTGTGTGCGCTTAGCGGAGGCTCTGGTTGGTTCTCGCGGAGCGTTGGTGGACGTGTTCTCCGTGCAGCAGGTGATTTTGCAGAGATTTGGAAGTGTGTTGACCATCTGTTTGCTGGTAATTACGCATTTAACTTTTTGGCAGGTGAGGCGCCGTCGTGTTGTCTTTCCTGTGCCTGAATAAGTCAATTTGTTTGGAGGTAATGATACTTCTGTCCGCCGTTTGTGCGTCAACCTGCGAGCTGCTTCCATTCCCTCCTCTTCTCCCCCTCTTTTGTCGTTTTCCGGCCAAGTGGAACCGTTCCCTATTGGGAGAACTTCCAGAAAGGTGGAATCCAAACCTTAATCTGCCATATTATTGAATTAAAAGCTTACCAGCGCTGTGTAACCATGTCAATTATTCCTTTTTTTCAATGGCGTGCTCATTCCCCTTTTCAATTACGGCAGATCGGTAGGTTCAGATGAAGAACGCAGGAAGCCAGCGGTAATGCAGAAGCACTCAAGGGACAAAAGCCGCGGCGAGATAGACGGAAGAAAAGAGGCACAGATGTGAATGGAAGGATTACATGCTGTCTTTTTTTTGTTTTTTGTATTCTTGACTTTTTCACATCCGCCGTCATTCATACTAAAGGACGAGACTTGGGTTTGATTGTTGAGATGTTTAGTTGGAGGAAAAGGCGGCACAATATTGGATTGCTTTGCTCTTTCAGTATGACTCGCCAGATTTGGAAGGAAACGGAGAATGGAAAAGTGGCCAGGTCTGGTCTGGTCTGAGACGTTGGAGGATTTCAACCCATCCAACTAACGAAGTCTGTTCCCACACAAGCCAGAAGACCAGATCGGAATTAGAATCGTATTCGGTTTTCGGGATTCAAACCTGCAACTTTTGGTCACAATCCAACTATCTAACCACTAACAGCCCCATTGTTTCATGTCTAGGTTTCTTGTCTCCTTGGCAGGGATTCGCTGCTGTGATTTGATGGACGAAGTAGATTTCATGAGGCTGATGGAACCATCACCGGATGGGTGTGTATTAAGAAGGACACGATGGAGCGTGAGAGCATCTGACGTCTATTTAAGACCCAACCACATCGTCCATCACCGCTTTCAAGCCCAAATCAGTGGAAACATCCCAAGAATCTCGATGAGGAAACGTCCTGCAAACCTTCAGCATCTCTCTTACTCTTACATTCTTTCTCTTCCTCATCTTGGTTTGAGATCTTTCGATACGATTGCTCGATGGCCTCAATGCATGTACTGTATAAGTTAAGTATGGAAAACGTGAGAATAGAAATGAAAGATCAATACTTGGAGACTCATCTCAAGCTCCATTAATGTGACATCTTCAGTTTATCAGGAACAAGTTTGGAAATATCTGTTCAGGACAGAGTGAAGATGATGGCTTGGATATTTATCTCTAAATTGACCTTCATATTTGTCTCAAGGCTGTCGGCAAATGACAGTTGTTCTAATACGTGTATGAGGAAATAAAAGAGTGGGCCAGATATGGCCCGTGTGCCGCATGTTGGAGATCACTGATTTAGAGGGATGGCTACTGTCTTCTGAGTTTATAACACATACGTATATGAGGTGTTTCCACAGACTGTTCTTCATCAATCGATAATCAATATTTGGATACTCATCTAGTGCTCCATTAACATAACTTTGAAATATTTAGTCAAGATTCACCACATGGAATCTCAGCACAGAGTGGAGATGATGGCTTGGATGTTTATCTCTAAATGTATGCTTCATCGAATGACATATAGTCTAATACTAGCTAACTTCTACAAAGGAATGGACATTATTTTATTGTACAAAAAAAAAAGAAAAAACGAGTGGGCCAGATATGGCTCGTGGGCCACAAGTTGGTGACCCCTGGTTTAGCAATGAGATTGACAACATTGACATGTTTTCAGGAACTGAGCTTACTCTTAAACCTCACATTCAGTCTGAAGATCAGGAACAATTTCAGTCTGTACTACTGGCTGACGTTTTCACCTCGTCGTTCTTTTTCAATGCACCAATCATTCTGCACCTTACAATAATAGTAATTCCAGTCCAGCGTTTTCAGTTCCGCCAAACAGGCTGAAGCTTTTGCTGCAGATTGTTGAGGCAAATCCCTCATTGCTGAACTTTTTCTCTTGCTGAAATGACCAAAAGCCATTGAGCTTGTCAGGAAAGTGCTAGTCAACGCTGGGAGCTGTAATATTCCAGGCTTGATCGTGCGCTTGTGCCCTCAGTTGTTCCTACGGACGGCGGGAAAGCAAAGGTCATCAACGCAATTTCACAGCCTGATAATAACACGAATTGCAGAGTGGTGATAATTCCACCGCACGAGAATTGCCATTTTTGGCCTTGAACTAAAACACTCCGATTTGAGTGCTTCTTGCATGTTAATTTTCACTAGAGGTTTTTTTTTCTTCCTCCATTTCCTAAGAACTGATCCACAAGCAGTGTTTGAGAAAGTCGGCGGGAGGGTGATTTGAGTTGATTCAATGCTTGATGGAGGACCGGGGTCTTTTGCTGGGCTTTTGAGCGTAAGGCCGGGACTGATTTGGATTGCGTCTTTTCTCTTCAGGGTCTCCACTTTATGGAAAGGCAAACCTCAATGGCACCATCAGGGGATGGAGAGGTGAAGCCTGATGAATGGAGAAGGAGTAAAGAAAAAAATAATGGAAATTGTGCCGGACAATCATGGTCCATGCCAGGTATTTATTTCAGGTTCCTCGGTTTCTGGTTCCTCTCTGGGCTGAATTCTGATCGTTGATTCCAAAGATTAGGATTTGATCTTCGCAATTAATAAATAACAGTTGTAGCTCTCTTTACGAAATTAATTTGTGCCGACTGTAGTTTCGCAAAATGGAAATGGGCTTCATTTTGCATGTAAATTCAGTAATCCGTCAATAAAAAACGTTACATCCACCATCTTGAATCTTGTAATCTCGTAAGTAAGATATCTGTAACTGTAATTTCTGTAAAAGTGTTGTTGTTTTTTTGTTTACTGACATGCTTGAAGAATACAAAAACTGTTTTAGTCGTCTAGACTTTTGCATGTTTCACTCAAAAGATCCCCATCCATATTAGTGGTAAGAAAAAAACTCACTTAACATTCTTGTCGCTACAACATTTAGCCTATCGTATAGTGAAATAATTTAGTGAAAAGAGATGATAGTTCCTCGACAGCATTTTCGTTAACAGAGTCATTTGTAAGTAGAGGTAACACTGTATTGATAAAAGAAGCTAAAGACAGCAATAGCTGATCAGACTGATGGACCATCCATCCGTTTAGCTGTTTTTCCCCTTCTTTCTCTCCATCCTTGTCACTCATTCTCTCCGCTCTGACTGATCTCTGACCTGTCCTTGACCAGACTAATGGATTCCCTACTCCAGCAGGTGATGATTCTTCCACCAGCCGTAATTTACTGAGGCATCTGACGCCGTGTCCCCTACACAAATGAAATCCAGCATGAAAAACTCATTTCTCACCCATATACACACTCGGAACTTCTCACCCATGCCTTCAGCTCCAAGGACAAGAAATCACTTCTTCATACAGTCGGAAAATGGTATTAATGGAATTATTATAGAAAAAAAAGTGTCCGAATTGGTCTTGTATATTTCAACTGGATTTGAAAGGCATGCGTTTAATGTGTTATGCGTGTGGAATGTTTTATAATTATCTGTTCGTTTTATGTGTGTATGTGTTTCAATGTTTAATTCATCAGCTATAGAGGCTTTACTCAAACGCACAAATACAGACAATCATCAGATAGCAAATTCCGGCTCTGTTTAACTGATAAGACGTAGAGAACATTTTCACACACAACTGAGAGTACAAAATGTGTGTTCCTGCTCTTATAAAGTGGGGAGTAGTAATGTATTGTTAAACATTTATTAATGGGATGTTGAGGATCGGTTGTTGTTTAACAGAAAAAGAAAAGAAAAAAAAAACACAAATGTACACTGTTCTAATAAACGAACAAATATTAAATTCAGGCAGTGTCAGAAACATTCCCAACCATGTAACAATTAAAATTGTGTTGGAACAATATCACAGCACAACGCAAACATGCCAGACATTTAAAAGCATATTTAAAAAAATAACTGAAAATAAAAGCTAGAAATCGACCATAGGTATTATATGTCATAGAAATGCAAGAAAAAAATATTTGAAAGGTGTAATCCAGTTCACTATACATTAGAATAAAACGCTCAACGTAATCAATCGAAGCCACCACACACATAATTCATTGACCCGCAATTAATTGTTTTACAGATAACAGGAACTGGCACGTTTCACCTTAGCTGATCTGTCCTTATCACACAGATGTTTAACTGATAAGAAGTAAAGAACCATTTCACACACTCTACAGAGTAGAACACGGCACTTTTGAATCTTGTTCTGTGAGAAAACCGTGAATCCAATTTAAGACTCTCGGGTCCAAAATACTCTATACAAAGCGCTCAACGCAGGACAATGGCTCGTTGGTTTTCAGTGAATGCCCGTGTTATAGCATTTCTCTGACACCTAGGTGGCTGGCATCTATCTGGGCCTGGCACCGTCTCTCAGAGCGAGGTGGAGATTAATGAAGAGCTTCTGTAGTGGAGCTGTCCACACAGCCGGGTGCTGAATTCTCTCCTCGAGCTGGCAGACCACCAGTCACCCTCAGCTCTTCTCTGTGCCCACTCTCTTTCACAGATAGATGTTCTGCTGACCCTCGCCCCACACAAACACATTATTGCTATTGGTTTTTACCGTGTAGACTTTAGAGGAGAAGGCCGTGACCGGGAGTAATCCGTAGACTAGTGATTGAGATGATAAAGTCTTCATGGATTCTGTGGTGGTCAGCAGAAAGACGCAATGAGAAGATTTTTAATGCAGATTGTTAATGCTTTCTCATTTCTAATTCTAATTTAATGATTTTTTTTTTAAATAAATTCATCTTAAATGCGAAGTGAATGCGAAGTGTATGCTCTGTACTTTTAAATATCTGTTTTTCTCTCTCTTGTTTTCTCTCGTTTTGTCTCTCTGTGTGTCATTCTCTCTCTTTGTCTCTCTCTCTCTCTCTCTCTCTCTTTATCCTGTCTTTCTCTCATTTCTCTCATCTCTCTCTCTCTGCCATTTTTCTCTCATCTCTCTCTTTCTCTCTCTCCCAGAAAGTACAGAATAAAAGTCTACAATAATACTAAATTGGCCTTTCTTTGACTCGACCTCGTGCTGTTTTCTGACATCTCGGTATTCATCCAGTTATTCTCCTGCTGAAAACAAGCCTCAATATGCAGTTATCAATGGAGTCAGATTTTAATATTTCATGTTTATTACCATTTAGAAAGAACTGGGATTTAGGATGTGAAAGAAATGAGCATGAGCCGCTCTGGAAAATAAAAAAGGGCCGTGGATTAAGTCGTTTTTACTTATTTATGAAGTTGAAATGCGCGATTATGGGTCTGACTAACGCACAACACCAGATCATCAGCACAGACATGAATCATTAACTATTTGTTGCATTAATGAGGCGAAGGAAAAAAAAAACTTCAAAAACAAGAAATAAAATGGAGTTGAAACACTATAACAACGGCCTGTTATTAACCATTCTGGTTTTTATGAACCAAACGCATATGTAAATAATTCATTATTCATGTGTAAAGCATTGTTTTCTACAATAATAGAGATCAGCTAGTAGTTTATATATATACTAGTATAAAGGCTTTACTCATGCTTTAAAGCATATTTACACCATTCTTAATAATTGTGTTTATTTACTATTTGTTAAGAATCAGTTAATCATTCGTTAATAATGCTTATTCAGGCATAAAGTAAAAATGTAATAAACACTTTGTTCCCGTTTAACTCGTGATTAATTCAGATAGTTATGTACTTTTTACTATCTATCTGTTAATTGATTCTGTAAGCTCTTCTAAAGTGGGGTCTAGTTATTAAACACTTGTTAAACTACACATAACACTTAATGATATTTTGAGGATCGGTTGTTACTAAACGAAAAAAGAAAAAAAAAACACAACTGTACTAATAAATTAACGAATAATAATGTGGTTCAAGTTCAAGTTTATCTATTTCTGAGCCGGTGATACAATATTCCTCAAGCGACGTTGTCTCCATCCCGATGGTATCGAGACTCCTCCGGCAGTGATGTGGATCACTCAGGACCTCGGCAGGGAATTAAACAAGCAAGAACTTAAGCTATTAGCACTTTAAAGCGCTCTAAGTCAATAATAATAGTAGTGATGCTATGATGCAGGTGAGGTTTGGTTCCGGGCTTCTACCTTATGCAGCCTTCCTATTCGTTAATAGTGAATAGTAATGTGAATAACTGTATGCCTTTTCCAGGCTTAAAGTAACAACTACTTAGTGTATTAATAAACACTTTGTTCACACACATTCATGATTAACTCATTAAGTCAGGTAGTTGTTTAGGTACTGTTTACTAGCAGTCCGGTCCCTGTTTTTGTTAGCTCTTTTAAAGTGGAGACTAGTTTTGTCTCATTAAACGGTTATTATTGAGGTTTTGAGGATCTGTTGTTAACAGAAAAAGAAAAAAAAATAAACATAATCTCAACGTTATGAACGAGTAACAATGTGATATAAAATGAAAAATGCAGGCTCATTTTTTGAAAAAAAATTTTGAAACATTTTTTCAGTGTGGGTGTGTTTCTTAAAAACTTTAGAAAGTGACTGTGGGCCTTATATGTCATACAAAGTCAAGAAGAACATGTGTTTTAATGTTGAAACTTCATCCAGTTCACTTTATATTTGGTTAAACAAAAAGAAAAATCTTGACCAAAAGCCTCCACTCACACCATCCATTGATCCCAGAGGTGTAAAGTACTTGAGTACACTTTAGGAATTTTGTACATTTTGTGAATATTGTAAATATTTTTTTACTTATTAGTATTTTTGGATACTGTGTACTTATAAAAGTACAAATACTTTGTATGCGTGTAAAAAATTCAAGCTACTTTTAAATTCACGCAGTCCCAAAAAGTCACGCATTCAATAAAGTACAAGTACTAATCCACTATTCTCAGTGTTTCAATGTCTGAAGATTTTTTTTCAGTTTCTTCACACGCTTGTAGTACTGTTTTTTTCCCCCAGAATCAATTGTATTACATATATATACATATTGTATATTCACAAAATCTGCAAAAAGTCTTCTCAAGTACTTTACACCTCTGCCCGTAACTCACAGTCGTACAGATTTCAAACAGAAACTGGCCCGTTCCCAGTCAGGCTTGACCTTAGCTGATCTGTCGGCGTGAAATCTCCCTCATTACCATCATTACAGGCCATTTACCAGAGTATGGAGAGGCCTGTAATGATCCGTCCTCGTGATTGGTGAGGATTGAGTGATTAAAAGCTTCCCCATGGTTGGGTTCGGCGCCGGCGTCCTGCTGTGAAATCACGCACCTTTCCGGACCGAGAGAAAGCCACTCCAAGTGTCAAGCGCCACATTAGCACGTAAGCGATAGAATGTTCAGCTCTTCTGCCAGCCGACGGAGCACTTCACAGGCGCGGCTCAGATTACAGTTAGATTAGGATTCGTGTACGTGTGTGAAACGACGGCGTGGATCAGGTGGAGGGGGAGAAAACCGACAGAAGCATCATTGAGGTGAAATTGCGTTTAATGGCAGACAGTGTTGTCGCGCAGGTTCTCATTACGCTCTCGCAGATGTGTAACGCGCCGCGGCTTTTGGGAGTTTGAGGCGCATTGTGGTGTAAACAAAGACATCTGGTCTGTGTTTAGATTCAGCTGTGGAAAAAAATGTCTACGACACCCGGTTGTTAATGCCACGACGGCACATGTTCATTACTGAACGCCGCACTTGCGGAATATTGAGATATTTCGACTGTTTAAGCTGACTTTTAGTGCTGAAAAATAAGAGAATAATGCAGCACCTAGGGGGCGGGGCTATAGGGGCGGGGCGACGAATATATATATATAGAGAGAGAGAGAGAGAGAGAGAGAGAGAGAGAAATGAAATAAAGATAACATGATAAATATTGCAATTAACTATTTTATTTGACTTACACGTAGGCATTTCAGTTGTATATAATAAGCTTTCACGTAATAAAGTAATGATTAAGTGTCACACTTTTCAGACACGCCCTCCTCACTGGAGAGTTAAAAGTTAAAAAGACCAATAACAGCGTCGTCTCGTATGACCCAATTAAAAGTTAGAAAAGAGAATCTACCAAAAAAATGCATAAGGAATAATTAGCAAAATAAAAAAAATATATAAGTAACACAAAACAAGACAACCCCACCCCCTAAAAAAAACTAAAATCAGGCCGCACAATTTCTCAAATGTCTCAAGAACCTCAAGAACACATACGCTTCTCCTGGCTGTGATGACACCACAGATATAGCTTAGATGTTTGTCGTTATTAAATGAGAATTATTAAATTTTAAAGTTATTAAACGTTATTAAATAAATTTAAAGTATCGTGGCAATCAGCTGCATTGCGCGTTCTCGCGTGTTTTTCATCGATAACGTCATGGCGCACGGCACTGTGGGTGTGGTACTGTTGGAATGTTGTGTGTTTGTGTGTGTGTGTGTGTGTGTGTGTGTGTGTGTGTGTAAAGCACTGTTTAAAATAAGGACAACCATCAACTTTGCTGTCTCTGTGATGTCAGCAGTATATATATATATATATATATATATATATATATATATATATATATATATATATATATATATATATATATATATATAGTAAGTCAAAGTCGTGTGTTTTGAAATGGCGATGCTGTGGATTGTGCGTCTGACATGTTCCTGACCTTCCGTGCATATTAAAACACGCCTGCCGCACTGAACCAGAATAATAATAATCATCACACTCGCGTGAGCTGAAATGACTTTATTAATATTCACACAGGCTGATTTAATGTCGTAATCGAATGACAAACGAATTGTTTTATTAAATCACGTGAGGAAACCGCCGCTGTGTTGGTGTCACGAAGGTTCTGTCCTCCATCATGGATCAGTCACGTGACCACTGTGATGCTGAAGTCAGACGCTACATCATTTATTCATCGTCTGAATTATTCACACTTCTCCTCATCCTCACGAAGGTCAGGCCAGAGTCGTGTGGACACTCACATCCCACCAAATATATATATATATATATATATATATATATATATATATATATATATATATATATATATATATATATAAATTAGTGCTGTCAAACGATACATTTTTTTAACTAGTTAATCGCACTTCTCTGACTAAATTAATTGCCATTAATCGCGATTGAAAGACTGAAGCGTGTAATATTGGATATTGAGGTGTAATATGTAAATTCATGTAAACTCAACACTAAATAAACACTCGTTTAAATACTGTAAAATAATTGAGTATAATTGTTGTTCAATTTGCAATGTATTGTCTTTGCTTTTTAACCCTCCGAGGTCGAGTCGCACTTTTTTCAAGATAAAACACACAAAAAAGTCTATTTTGGTCACTTATAAAAAGTCACTTATAACATATAAGTGTTATCCATCAACTGAAAGTTTAAAGTACATATTATTGACTTTTTTTGTGTGTTTTATTGCGCGACTCGACCTCAGAATGTTAATTATTGCACAATTGTTAAATTTGCAAATTGAACAAAAATTATGCTAAATTAAATTACAGTATTTAAACGAGTGTTTATTTAGTGTTGAGTTCACATTAATTGACATATTACACCTCAATATCCAATATTACAACCTTCAGTCATTTAAATGTGATCAATCACGATTAATCTCGACTAATTTGGCCATGGAAGTGCGATTTCTTGCTTGTCAGAAAACTCGGTCGGATCAAATCTCTGTTCAAAAAGCCGCTTTAGATTCATACAGATTAGATAAACAGACAATACTGTAAAAAAAATTTTTTTTAATCACTTTGTCTTTTTCTTCCCAACAATAATCTTTTACCGTCTATTGTAATTTATAAAAGTCAGTTCCACTTGAATTCATCATTTGTCCCGACGTTTTCAATAAAATCACATTAAAATGGTATTTTTTGTGAGAGCATCTTCAAACCAACTCAGCATCTCCAACGCGAGACCTTCACCCAGTAAAACCAGAGAGGAATGACGAAGCCAGTGGAATATTGATCCGACACTCCAGGCCTCGGGCGACACCACTCCGGGACAACAGTGTGTGTATATTCATGTTATTGTACTTTTCCTTTACTTCCCAGCGTGGCTTTTGTCTTTCTTCCTGGTCTTGGTCTGTGTTTGGCCTCGGGTGGATTGGATGCTCCAGTGACCTGTTTGAACCGTTCTGAAGCTCTAAAGCGAAAAGAAGAACAGAACGAGCCGCCACGCCAGCAGACGAGTGAAGTCACAAGCCTGTGCCGACAATATATATGCTAATACTGTAATTACTCTGGGAATAAAAGTATAATCACGCACTTCATTGTTGTGATTCGTACACAATTAGCAATCAGCGCTGATTAGCATGTGCAGCGTTAGCTTTAAACGCTCAGGTGGTTGGGAAAGTGCTGTTCTAGGTGTCGGAGGGGTTAAAGTTATTTATTTATTTAGTATTATAACCACTGACGCTTTTCAGCTTCAATATAATATTGACATTTATTCATTCATTCATTCAGTCATTTGTTCAGTTGAACGCCGTCGTGTAGGCGTCAAAGTTCCGCTGAAAAAAATGGATGATTGTATATTAGATTATTATATATTATATTATTATATAATAAGGATTGATAATATGTTGTATATATTATCAGAAATATTAGAAAGTTATTTTTCTGGAAAAAAAATCTAAACGTGATTCCGCTGGCCAGCGTGTGACGTAAACAATGGACGGAGTCATGTTTGTGATAGCGTTGGGGGCGGAGTCACTGTTGTGATGTCATTATTAGTAGGTGTGGTAATTGTTTTTTATTATTAATAGTGAGCTGCTACGTTATTATATTTATTTACAGGGCCGAACAAATATTTCTACCATTTTCTCTCAGAAAATATAAATCAGTAGTCAATCAGTAGCGTTTTTTACTGTGACGTGATTCCAGTGGCCAGTTTGTGATGTAAAAAATGGGCGGAGTCACGCTTGGATCACTGAGGTGATGTCATTTGTAAGCGGGGTACAGTAATTGCTTTTTATCACTTAAAGTGAGCTGCTACATTATATTTATATATTTATTTACCTACAATAAAAATATATATAAATCAGTAGTCAAATGCAATCGGGCAAATTGCAGACAAGATTAGAAACTCCTTGCGAATTGTAGGTGTGATTGTGTTTTTTATTGCCACAATCCAGACGCCAATGTGAACTTGTCAATAATCATTAGTGGGAGGGGCTACTGCACAAAGTATTGTTACTGACGTTGTGCAAAAGCAACAGCATTTTGGCAGTTTTACTAAATGGTTTTTGAGTAACTCAAAATCTGCATAGAGTAAACTATCAGTAAATTGTTCTGCGGATATTAAGAGTTCTTCACAATTTAATTGATATCAGTACTATTGCGTTTCGCTAAAGTCACTGCACATTTAATCACACTGTGCCGTAGCCCCTCCCCTTGACTCTGATTGGGAGGCTCTGTGACCTCACCAATTGGGGTTTAAATTCGCGAAATAATAAATAACTAGCGCCACTGCGAATGCATTTTTTTCTGGAATATCGAAGGCTTGAAGATCGCACAGATTCTCCGCCTCTTAGAGTCGTAATTGTGACTAGGTCTTATTTTCCGATTAAATCCCACTGCAGTCTCAGCGCTAACTCAGGACTCCAAACTGTCGTTACCTCTACGCGTTAAATGCGCTACACGTTTGAGTTACGGATCAATTAGAAGGAAACAAACCGGGTCACGTTCAACGCCGTGCGTCATGTGACTGTCTAATTACCCAAGCCAACGGTGGATTTCTATTGGTCGCCGCTTTGATTGTTGTGACATAATCAGCAGGGAAGCAGCAAGTGAAGCGATTGACCTGCTTTTGTTCTTGAGATGGTTGAGAAGAAGCTGATGTAACAAACGAGTCCTGCTGGTTTCTGCTCACACACTTCATTAGTTGTTCTGGTTATTGATGGCTGTGCGGTGACCTCCATCACCTCCTCTTTTCCCTCCTTTTCTTCTGCTTCATCTTCCTCACCTGTTTTGTTTTATGTTTTTTTTCATTCTCCTCCCCCTCTTCTTCTTCTTCCTCCACTCCTTTTTGTCTTTCTTTTTTGCTGTCCCTTATTTTCTCAATTTGGTCATCCTCAACTTTCTCCATTTCTTCCCATTTTCTGTCTTTCATCCTTCTCCTCTTTTGCTTTCTTCTTTTCTCCTTCAACGTCCCTCATCTTCATCCACTCCTTCCTCTTTTTCCAGGTTCTTCTCTTCATCTCCTTTTTCTGATGCTCTTCATCTTCCTACACTACTTCTTTATTGTCTTTATCCACACCCTTTGTCTATTGTTCTTCCTTTTTTCTTTCATTTTCTCCTTTTCTCTTTATTCAGTTTCTCCTCTCCTTCATTGCTCTTCTTCTCTGCTTCTCTGCTCTTCCTCTGCTTCTTCTTTCTCATCCCTCCTATTTTTTCTTCTAGCTTTTTGTCTTCTTTTCCTCATTTGCTTCATTCACATATTCATATTATTTCTCTTCCTCATCTTCTTTCTTCTCCTCCATTTCTTCCCTTTCATCTTCCCTTCCTTTTCCCTTGTCTCCTTTTTCCTTCCTCATATGTTTCTTTTTCTTGTTTCATTATCCTTTTCCTCTTTTTTTTTTAAGCATCTCTCTGTTTCTCAGATGCAGGTGGACTTGTCGGAGTGAACCTGCCCTCAGGAGCTGCAATATTTCATACAAGCGGAAGTGTGTCAACAGCGACAGGTTACAAGAAGCTGTTTGGATGGGGAGAAAATAGCACAAGCTAAATTTTAATAAAAGAAGCAAACATCTGAACTTTGACACGTATTTGCAAGTGTATGATTTTCTTATTACCCTTTAGTTCAGATTCATCTATAGAAGTCATTTAGTAACAATGCATCCCACTCACAGACATCTGCTCTTCTAAATGAGGAGAGAGTCTAAAGAGGTGGATATTTAAATGTATGTTATACAGTTATACAGATTATGAGCTTTTTTGGATTCGCTAAATTATGTATTTGTATTTCATAAACCACAGTAATTAACCTTGCCTTTTTTAAATTACTTTTATTCCCACACGCAAAAAAAATACAATATTCTTCATAAACTACAGTAATTAACCTGGAATTTTTTCACAACTTGAATATACTATATATATACTTTCCCACATAAAAAAATACTATGATTTTCCGAATTGTCTGTTGATTCGAATCCTTGAAGCTGTCGTGTGCACAATTTAGAAAAAAGGTGGCCGAGCAAAAGATGAAGGTATGCAACAGTGGAAATTTGTCCATATAAACGTGAAACATTGTATATTCAAACATGTTTTAACACATTTATTGTTAAAACAGTTTTATATAAAGACTAAAGAAGACAGACAGATTTAAATAAATCTACACTATATTGTTATGAATTTAAATACAGTATATTCAACCGAATAGTAGAGAATACACTTTATATTTACAGTAAATACATTAAAAAAGGGTTAGTGTAAAATTTAGGGTGTATATATATGATACATTCCGCAAATTTATGTTAAAAACATTTAAATGGCCTTTTAAATATTTTCCCTTTTTTTTTTCCACATAAATGCGTTTTACGTTGCGTCAGAACTTTCCGTTTGTATTTTTATGGGCTTTGAGATTTGGGTTTTTATGGGTTATAAGTTTCTGTACGGTGATTTGAGATATTTACAATGTATTCTGTTTTATTTAAGTGTGTAATACTGTCAAAGTTTACATTGTGTACTTAATACTGTAAATGTTAAAGACGTAACAGTTTTATATTTTTTTTATATATTAAAAAAGTTATAATTTTTTAAAGAATATAAGAAAAAAAGAACACTGCAATGTTTGCAAGTAGTGCCAAAAGTATTTACCGTAAGTAGCCAATCACACGTCAAACCACCTGCTTTGTGCTGATTGGCTTGTTGCTCAAACTCTTTGATATGATACTAAGATATAAATTATTTTTCTCTGAATCTGAGATACATGCAAGTGTGTGTGTGTGTGTGTGTGTGTTCCTGCATTTAGCACACAGATGGGCCCCAAATGCATGTTTTAAGCACAAAGTGGGGCCCTAAAAGTGTGGTGTGGGGTCTTTTTCTAGGGCGTCACAACTTTGAAGATTTGTTTGAGGGTCAAGATGAGATTTGAAGACAGTTTTTGTTAAGGTTAGACTAAAGAGGGGAATATTTTGATGATTTGGTTTACAGAGGAGAGATTGAACATATAGTTTTGTGTGTAAGTCCCCACTATGATAAAAATGCGTGTGTGTGTGTGTGTGTGTGTGTGTGTGGTCTGTTGACTAGTAAATGGACAAGCTCTCTACTCGCGCATGACTCCTTTTCATTCTACATGTAATGAAACGCTCAGCTCAATAATGCCAGGAGCATCTCACTTCCCAACTTACCGTCCATCGATCAGCCGGTTTCAATGCTCCGAACCTCCGTATGAAGATATTTCCACATGAAATGCGATCCGTCACGCTCCGTTAAGATACACGTTTCCTGTCGTTTCTCCAAATCGATGCGCAAAAGGTCAGAACAACAAGTGAAAGGTTAGTTAAACAGCATCCAGTGATTTTTGCTTCTCCGGCCTCGTCCGGGTCCCGCGACTCTTCCGGCCAGTGTTCGGATAATCCATCAGGGATTAAATAGGATCAGCAATGGCTCCGGTAATCACATCCTACACCACTAAATAGTAATCAATATCTCTGACCTCTTCTCTCGGAGATGGCGGTGGAACAAAGGCCTGGCTGAGCTCTTTTCTAATTCAGCTCTTTAGTGATTTCGATGTGACAATGGATTTTTTGACCGCCACACAATTTAGGAAAGAGGAATACGAGCATAAAGGGACCGGAGGAAGTGTGAGTATCTGCTGATTCAAATCGTGATTTTAAAGCGGGTGCATAATTTCGAAAAAGAAGAAAATAGGGAAAAACGCCAAATTTAAAGGTATACAACAGCATTCTCTGTGTCCATGTCATCATTCATTCGTTCATTTATTTATTCATTCATTTAAATAAATAATAAGTGTTTTTAAATATTTTTTTTTTACTTTAAATAAGTAATATACAGAGTAAATGTATCCATGAAACATTGTTTTAATGTATATTTTTTAAGTGAGTAAGATTATTTAAAATACATTGTGTTTTTAACATATTTATAAAACCAAAAAAAAAGAAAGAACGATTGAAATTAATGAACAATAACTATATTTCCATGTATTTAAATATTTTCAACCGAATTGTAGAAATAGAATACACTTTATATGTTAATGTATTAACAGCGTGTTGGGTAATACACACATGTACATTACACACATATTTAAATGGCCTTTAAAATATTCTCCCAATTATTTCATATAAATGCATTTTATGTTAGCGTAAACGCATTGCGCCAATTGCATCAGATTTTAGTTTCAGTTTTTGTTTTTTACGGGTGTTCTAATAATTTGAATTATTTTGTGTGATTTGACATTTCAAATGGTTATTCTATGTTTTACGTAAGTGTGCAATACAGATTTTTTATTTAAATACAGAGTCTCGCCCTGGGCACAATTCAATGTAGAACCGCTGTTCTAAAATGTTGCTCTACAGAAATGCGCATGCGCGTTAAAAATACATACAATTGTGCAATGGAGTAATTATTCTATTCACTTAAAAATTAAAATAATTCTTATTTAAAAATGTATCTTTATTTTAGATAAAATTCCTGAATTTGAAAACTCCAGACTCTCAAACTAAGGTCACTGAGCAGGAATTTTCTTTAATTAACTACATTTTGTTAACATTCA
The DNA here is from genome assembly GCA_017309775.1 of Paedocypris sp. Pulau Singkep. Lineage (NCBI taxonomy): Eukaryota > Metazoa > Chordata > Actinopteri > Cypriniformes > Paedocypris > Paedocypris sp. Pulau Singkep. The sequence goes on from MU204420.1 coordinate 9,421,897, forward strand.
TTCAAAATGTTTAAACTTTAAACGAAAAAACTAAAAAAATAAACTTTACTCTTTATATTCTTCATTTTGTTTTAGTATCATTGTCTAATTAACACTGTTAAAATGTACATTCCAAGATAGATAGAACTGTCCATTTTTACTTCCAAAGGTAGCCAGAACATACAATTGTGATTGTGTATAGCATGATGTAGGAAATTCTCCCGTGTAGGCCAAAATTTTAGACCAGCGCATCAGGTTGGCGCGTAATACAGTACGAGCTGCTGAAGGATCCGAGCTGCATTGTTAGCACCATCACGCCGTGTCTTTCTATCCGCCACACGTATAATTTCATCGCCTTGCGGAGTTGGAAAGGTCAGATCAGAGCAGAAGCGCTCGGCGAGATTACAGCCCGAGACTTTTCCTTGTTGTGCCGCGCTGATTTGCATTACTGTTCGGATCCGCGGCGCTAAGTACATTCACTAGAACTTGTTTGTACTGCGATTGACATTCTTCTACTACAATAGAATAACTTAATAGAGTGGTAGCCGTGGTATTTGCATATAGATTCGCTGCTGTCTGAGCGTCGTGAACTCCGGGGATTATATTTGCTGCGCGGAATAAGAGCTTTATGCTCACTTGCATTTAGAACAAGTCAATACTTACTTAACACGTACAGTGTTGCTCATTGACTCGGTTTTACAAAGACATTTGATTTAATATACAGTGTGTACGTCTGTTTGTTTGACTTTGTCCCCGGGTGAAACGCTTTGCACATTTATAAAGGAGCGACGTGGGAAACGTGAGTGGGAAATAGATGTAGAATTGTAGAATAGACGCTCGCTAAGATTCTCACAGTGATGATTTGTCCACTTTGTCACAGGGAAGTAAATATTGCTCGTCCTACCGTGTTGTGAGTATTTTTATATTTGGTGCAGTGGACCAAATAGGGGATGGGGTAGTTATATACAACCCAGTGGGTCAGATAAATAAATAACTAGTCCGTACTTGCTAAAACTAAAAACCTAAAACTGCTTAAAATGTTTGCTTAAATGCATGGGTTTAATTGCGCCGTAAAACTGGCAATTTTTCTGGCAAGTACAGTAATTGCTGTGCATTTTATTCTAGACGACCATGTGGAATATTCACATTTCATTAGCTTTCTAAGAAATGGTACCAAGAGGATTCATAAATTTCCCGGTTTCACAGACTTAGAGACGTGCACATTAGGCCCCGCCCAAAACTCTCATTGGTCGAGACACAGATCAAACCAAAAGACCCTCCCCTGCTGTGTAACGTGCCAGAGCGAAGCTTGATCTCAACATTATAATTTATTCTACTACGAAGTGGTTAATCTTTTTTATCATTTGTCTTTTAGTTATTTTTACCTCTAAGAATGTCTGGGCGGTTTGCAGATGACATCACTACTCAACATCAAGGCTGGGATGAATTCAAGACGAATCCCAATAACCAGAACAAAAGGGGACAACATGCAAAGTCCACTCTGGATTTAGCCGGGCAACTGAGAGATTTTTTAAAATGTGAATAAACGAGTCATAAACTCACAGAAATATCCATGCCATTGTTTCTCCTCTAGAGATGCATTAACCTTCTGAGTCCTGATGGCCTCGTCTGTGTACGTGATGGAATTTTCCCATGCTTTGTTAACCCCTGACGTGCTAAAACGGATCGACCATGTTGCCAGGGTCTTAGACGGTCTCTAGTGGTGTCTGATCATCAAAGCGCATTTTGTAGTTATAGTGAAAATGGCGGAGAATAGGACGGAAATACATTTTTAAGTTTATAATTTGTGGAACATGGGCCAAAAGTTTAGGTAAGACGTGTCCCTTTAGTTAGAAGACGAAAGATGGATGAAAACAAGTAAATGTTTAGTAGTAACATATGTAAATCTCCAACACTAAATCATGTAAAAAATAAAAGCTCCTAAACTAGCAATGCAAATTTGAAAAGTAATGTAATTTCAGAGCTCGGGTCTCAGGAGGTCTGAGAGTAACCAATGGAAAACCTTCTCAGCTCCAGACTCCCACATACGCTACACGCCGCTGATCTTTCGGACGCCGGTGGCCTGCTGTTCTTACTCGACTTAAACCACCTACACTTCTTCAGGTAACACATGTCACAATTTACCAAACCCGAGACTGAACCTTTTCAACCTAGAATCGGACCACGACCTAACCTGAGGCCGACATTCGCACAAAGACCTATTGATTTGAGAATCTTTTTTTGCTATGTAGAGAATGTGCAGCTCTGTTTCTCACTCCTTTTAGTCTGAAAGCAACGAACGTGTCTCCGTCTGAAACACACTGCATTCTTGTAGACCACAAGGTCAGTCCAGCAATGTAGAAGGACAAAGTGTATGTTTCACCTCCAAGATGAGGTCAAGGAGTCCTGGTGCCATATTTCTGACGCTTCTAACCAGGTTCTGAAGAAACAAATGAATGCTCAGTACGACACAAGTTGGTCAGTTTTCTCCAGTGTGTCTCTTCGGTCAGTTTGACGCCCTCATATCTCCCATCGGCTGGACGTCCAGAGACATTAAAAGGGGCTCGTTTGGCCGTAACCGTTATCCCGCCCATCAAAAATCAATAGGTTATTTTGGGGCTAACTCGGAACTGAAATGAACTGGGAAGTTGCCTTCGGTGAGCGCTGCACTTCAAAGCGAATTGTCCCGGATCGATATCGTCATGAATTATGCAAGAACGTTTCATACAGTACAACCCAACACCTTCCTTCAAGATTTACCCAAACTGGGCTTTCCTTCCTTCGGTGTTGACAAACCTCTCAAAGCAACCGACACATTGCTGTCAGGGGCATAAATAGCTCAAACAAGGATGCTGGTCTGAGGACGTAGCCCGTCTCCTTCGACCGCGACCCTTGACCCTGAGTGCGATCGGTTTGAAGCACACAATGGGGGAATTTTGATGGATGAGGATGTTGATGGTGACCACTTCCTGTTCTATTGTCCATCTTCAATCCATGACGTCCTGAGGGGTCTTCCTGTGAGGAAGTGGTGGTTTAATGTCTCGCACCTCTTAGTTTTTTTGGTTATATATACCAATCGTTAACTTTGGAGTTGACCTTGTTCTTATTTCTGTGGTCTGTGGTCCTTCTCAACTCCGTTTTCAAGGCTTATGTGTAATGCCAGAGATGTTCCTCACTGGCCTTATCGGAAGCCTTTATTGTACGACTTTTATTTTTATCCTTTAATGCCAAAGAAAAGCTGAACTATTGCTTAACCCTTCTATTATGTTCATTTCAGAGGCTTTTTATTATACATACGTTTCAGAAACCAAGTTCCCCTAAACAGTGTGTGTGTGTGTGTGTGTGTCTGTGAGAGAGAGTGTGTGATTATAAGAAAGTTGTGTTATATGTCTCATTGTTGCAAAGAAACAAATATTATTTGATCTTTCTGACTCTTTTTTTTTTTTTGACAATTTTTTGTTTATATGTAGATTACACTAACTAAACCAAGCAGGAGACGTTTCAAAATGTAAAATATACATTTAAATATTTTTTTTTTGTTACTTTTAACACAGGTCAATTTGACCCGAACTGTATATTTATAATGTAAACATGTGGCGTAGTGTTACTATTTATAATTTGTTATGATGATTACACCAAATAAGCCAAGCAGGAGAAGTTTCAAAGTGAAAAAATTATTTTAGGTATTTTTAAAATATTTTTAAACTTTGAAAACCGGTTAAATTAGACTCACATTCACAACATTGCATCATTTAAATGTTTCGTGAAACACAATGCCTGACGTTAGCGATTTTCTTCGTGGCATCATTTTTTGTGTTTTGTTTTTTGTTACAAATTTCCATCATTTCATTGGCCACGCCCATCTGATTCCGAATATTCACGAGTTCTTCCTAATTAAACCTCCACTGGAATCCTGGGTAATAATTAGTGACCCTGATTGGTCTGCTGTCTCCAACCGTCCCTCCATCTCCAGCCTCCAAAGCCTGTGCAAATCCACCGAACTTCCAGCGACGACAGTGAGAAATAGGTTGGCAGGCGGAATCAAAGAAGTCCTAATTAAAGATAGAGTGCAAATATATTCATAATTGTGCTGCTTTCTTATCTAACTCGCACTTGATGTTCCTTTAAAAGCGAATGTGAAAATTGACATGGAGCTTCAGAGAAAGGGAAGAGCTATAAAGGAGCGGAGGATGAATGAGTCGTGTAGTGCATTAATTATTTGTTTCTGTGCAATCTAGAAGCTTTTTACTTTCGCAAAGGATCCGCCAATTTCCAGAATCATAGTCGTGTTTCCGATGCCGGATTGAAAGTAAGAAATGCTTTTATTCTTTATGCCATTTTATTATTAATGCTTTTAAGAACAGCCGCCTCCCCCTAATCATAGCATTTAGCATCTCAATGTGCAGCTTATTTCCTAGCCATTTCTATTTTTTTTTTTTTTACATCACTCAAGTCTCCATCTTTGAAAATGGTTGATGTCCAACAGCCTGTCCGTGTTCTTTATCCGTACAGCAGCATTTCTCTGATTTTATCCGCTGACTTCCTGGTTTTCCTGCTCTCTTTAAATGTTTAAGTGAGTCTCTCACAGTCTCTCTCCTTTCCGAGCTGCTTTAAATTCAGAACACACGCGCACAAACAAGCACAAACGTTCTGAGATTCTCAATTTCGCGATAAAGGTGATAAATGCTAAACATGGTTTCCCTAGAAACCTCCTTTACCGCCTCATCACGTCTGATGTCATCCCTTCTTCTCCCCGTTTCTTCACACGGCTGTGCTTTAATAAACTAACTGACTCATTTAATCAACAGGAGTGTGTGTGTGTGTGTGTGTGTGTGTGTGTGTGTGTGTGTGTGTGTGTGTGTGTTTGACCGTCTGTCCACTACAGATAATCCTGCAAATGACTCCACTGCCAGTGTCACACTGTGTGGAACACTGTTGGCAAGCTGCGTGGACACAGAGAAAAAGAGGGAGGGAGGGAGGGCGAGAGAGAGAGAGAGAGAGAGAGAGAGAGAGAGATGGGAGAGACAGTGAAGGAAGAGAGAGAGAGAGAGGAAAGAAAAGAAAAGAAAGTGGAGTGTGAGAGAAAGGCTAATAGAAAGAGGGAGGGTTGAAGAAAGATAGAGATGAAAGAGAGAGATAGAACGAGGCATTATGAGGGAGAGAAAGAAACAAAGGAAGAGATAAAGTGAAGAGGAAACGGCAAGAGAAAAAGAGAGAAAGGGCAAGATAGATAAATAAAGAAAGGTGGGGAAGAGAGAATGAGGAAGAGATAAAGTAAAAGAGAGAGAGAGAGAAAGAGATAGAGAAGGAGAGAAAGTGAAAGAGAGAAAGAGCGAGTGCAAGAGGGAGAGAGAGAGAGAGAAAGAGAGAGAGAAGGAGAGAAAGTGAAATAGAGAGCGCAAAAGGGAGAGAGAGAGTGAGGAAAGAGAGAGCAAGAGAGAGAAAAAGAAAGAGATAGATGTGATAAATGAGAGAGAAGAAGAGAAAATAAAGGGTGAGATAGAGAAACAAGGAAAAGGGGAAGGAGATAGAGTGAGGAGAGATAAAGGGATAGAGAGAAAGAGAGGGAAACAGAGAAAGATGGGAGAGGGAGAAAGTATGAGGGAGAGAAAGAGAGGAAGAGAGAGAGAGAGATGGAGAGAGAGAGAGAGAAAGAAAGTGAAAGAAAGAGAGGGGGCAGAGAGATAAAGAGGGATAGAGAGAGAGAGAGAGAGAGAGAGAGAGAGAGAGAGAGAGAGAGAGAGTTTGTGTGGTTAACACAGCAGCAGAGATGTTGGATTCTAATCCATTTTCAAGACATCAAACTACTGAGCTTAACCAAGCTAAACTATCTCCGTCTCACTCTCTCAGTCTCTCTCTCTCTCTCTCTCTCTCTCTCTCTCTCTCTCTCTCTCTCTCTCTCTCTCTCTCTCTCTCCCTTCATTTACCGCTGGACACACACACACACACGGCCATTGATCCGCCGGACTCTCTTTGTTTTCAGAAGGAATCTTGAGATGCTTTAATGTGTTGAAATGAGTAAATCAGAGTAAAAAGAAGCAAAAATCTTATTATTATATAAAATTTGCCAATTTTGTATATTCGATGCTTATATTGCGCGCTTATATTCACAGAAATGCAATATTTAATCTATTCCAGCAACTCAGTCCCATGTCTGAATCAGATTTAATATTTTTATCTATGGTCCTAATAAGAAGATTTTCGGACCAAATATAAAAAAAATAGATTAGGTTTATGTAAATATATATTATGTAGACATGCAACACTGCATTTTTGTGAAGATCAAAAAATAATTGCGTGTGTGTGTGTGCGCGCGCACGAGGGGTTTCCTGTTGTTTATTTTGTTTATTTATATTACAGTTGTTTACTTATCTTTATGTAGTCACTTGTGTTTGATTAGGGTTGAAGTTCAGAGCAGCTAGAATGAAAGGCCGTCCTCAGGTGTGTGTGTGTGCAGGGCGCAGGTGTGTGTAGAGCGCAGGTGTGTGTGTGCCCGTTTGAAGTCACATCTGCGCACGTGTGTGTGTGTGTGTGTGTGTGTGTGTGTGTGTGTGTGTGTTTCACAGAGCATAACCGGCAGCATTAATGAAATAATCACACACAAACACACACAGGGGAGTTTTGATGAGATAATAACGCGTGTCTCTTGAGGGAGATGCAGTTTCCAAACACGTGTTTAAATGAATTTATTGAAGAAAAAAAAAAAAAGCTGAATATAAGGAATGTACACTAGACATTAAGACGGGAAGTGCTGACACAAAATACATTTTAATTTAAGAAATTGTATTGAAATCATATTTTGTGGAAAGAAGAGGAGACATCAGACTTCACATTGAGGGGCAAACCGGGCCGCAAACTCGGCAATATAAAATATACTTTCTATGGTCGATCAAAATAAAGATCAATAAAATACATAGTGAAGTAACATTGAACACATGTGGTGTGTGTGTGTGTGTGTGTGTGTGTGTAGGTGTGTGTGTGTGTGTGTGTGTGTGTGTCGACCCTAACCTTAACCCTACTTTTTCTTTTTGCTTTTGTAATATCTCCTCCCAATAATTAAATGAACACACCCACACATAAATAATTGTGTATTTATTGCATGAGCATGTAAATAACAAAAAAAAAACTCTTACTACAAAACTGTATACCGGTATTTGGCTTTTTTAAACGTAGATGCAAATATTGTGATTGATGCTCCAAAAACTTGCATCTTGTTTAAGAAAAACAAACATCTAGTTTTATTAACATTTTTAAACCGTATTTGTGCGAATATCATTTTTTAATTTCTGGCTAAATCATGTTTCAAAGTCTCTTTTAAATACTACTTTTTTCTTTATTTAAAAAGCCTAACTTGTGACTCGTATCACTTTAAAGTTTTTTGACTTAAAACTACTAAAAAAAGAATCTATTCTAGCGATCAGAACTACACCTCCCATAATCCTTGCGTGCTTAAGGACTCGTTTTCAAGCGCTAGCGGTTAGCGGTTAGCCGTTAGCCGTTAGCGCGGATCTACCGTATGCAATTTGGTGTGTTTGTTAAAATATAAATGACTGTATATAGTTTACTCTTACTTCTTCCTGTGTTATTTTGTCCCTGTTAAGTGTCGCGGCGTGTCTAACGTTTCTTTATTTCTGTTATTGAGCCAATAAAAGCTTATATTCACATCGGCCTCCGGAACATTATTTAAAGAAAAAAAAAAGAACACACACGCTGCATAAAGTTGCCATATGTCCTTTTATTTGTGATTGCTCATGACTTGAAACGTGGAAAAATGTGTGCATAATTAAAATCGCCAATTCTAAGCTTGGTGCTTATATTTGCGTAAATACGATACTTTTTATGTTGAAGAAGACTTGGTCCTGATGTGTGTTTACTGTTATTTACACCGTCCCTTGATAATAGAAGAACTGACCGAGCGTTTCACAGCCTGTTACATTAACTTTAACCGCTTCTCTGTGGACTTACCGTGTGTGTGTGTGTGTGTGTGTGTGTGTGTGTGTGTGTGTGTGTGCAACATCCCCAAGGTCGACGTGTTTGTGGCTAAAACAAGAGCAGGAACGTCTCGCTGGCCTCCTGTGGGACTCGTGTGGCGTAACCCCGTGAGAACTTCCTTCACACATCTCATCTGTAATAATGTAAAGTCGAGTTTAGCAGAGGTCAAACCCGTGACCTCTGCAGCACCGCATCAGCACATCCCAGCATGGCTGAGAAAAGTGCTTAAACGGACACTTTTATGCATCATTCTGCAGTTTTACTTCATCAGTTTCAGGCGGAGAGACGATGAAATTGGCTCCAGCTCCTCAGGACCCAGAAATAGAAGAATTCTACGGTTTGATCCGTTCGGTTTTAAACAAGAATGAGTTGAGGATTCAAATCTTGTCTTTGCTGTGATTGCTTTTTTTGTATCGTGTTCTGTATGGAAAAAAAATGGTATTTAACTATATTCAAAGGTATTTAAATACCTACATTTTTATAATATTTAAAAATGTGTCCTTTATTTTGACAACAAAAAGGCAAAAAGACGCGCCTCAGGTTTTACATACGGTATTAATGGTGTCGGAAAGATCAACTGAAAATAATGAACATCCATCTAATTTGTTGTCATTGTCACAGAAATTATAAAAAATACTTTATAGCAGAATAAAAATCACTTTGTCAATATCTTTTCTCATGTTTCCATGCCGTTTTTAATGAACTATTGCGTGAATGCTTTTCCTGCTTGTTGCCATGTGACGCAATCAAGCTCCGCCCCCATGTAATTGAAAATTACATTGCCAAACAATGTAATCGTTTTCGTCTCATGACTGAATTACTTTGCCATTATCACAATACAGTCTTTAAATAGTCTAAAAATAACAGTCTTATTATTTCACCATTTGTGCCTCCTACAGTTTTCACAGACTGTCTTTTTCAAAGTAGCTGTACAAAAACCGCTATTATAAAATAAAAATGTTTAACTTTTAACTTTTTTTTTACAGTAACATAATTTTTACATTTTTAGATAATATAGTAAATTTAAGTTTTTTTTTTTCAAAAAGCAAACAAACAAAAACAAACGAGCAAAAAAAAAATAAAAAATGTAGAAAATTAAATAGAAAATAACAAAATGAAATACACTTTAGTTTGATTTGTCATCATTCAGGTCGGATTTGATCTCCCACGATATAACTTTTTCCCTTCAATCTCTCTCTACGCGTCTCCATGGCGACAAAACGCAACTATGATGGCAAAAACATCGACTCAGCACAGAAGCCTTTTCGCGGCTGGTGATTGGTCGCCCACTGCTGATGAACAAAAATTTCAATCCGAGGGTTATTTTCCCATCATTCTTGGGTTTTTTCAGGCGAGTCAGACATTTCATCAATTAAAACGAATGTGTTCGAGCCTGACGACGCAATTATGCGCTCACACCCAAGCAGTTTCACACCGCCAGCCATTATTAACCAAACAACGGCGTACAAACACTCGTCCGCTTTCCGTAGCCCATCATCTGTAAACCAACCATTCCACGCAGCTTAAACGTAAGAAACCGGTTTGGATTCCGTCCACGAGGCCCGAAGCCTGATGAATTCCACCTTCGCCGCTTTATAATTAATCACGCTCAGCACTTTCCTCTAATTCCGCGATGGGTTTTGTTCGCTGGCGCACTGTTTGCTCTTTTAAATTGAGATTTGTTTCCCACAAAACCCACTGTTGGGCTTCATTAGCATAACACCGACACAGCAACAAGTCTTTTCCAATATAGGACGGATCTACGGGAGGATTTGGCAACGCAGTTTGCCACGCGCCTTACGTAAAGGTTGGCGATAATGAAAATGCGCGGAGACATGACACCTGCTCCTCCTCTTCCTCCTCTTCCTCCTCGTGTGTGTGAGACAGAGAGATGCTTGTGGTCATCATTACCACACACACACACACACACACACAGACACTCGCAGGCCTGCATCCAATCAGCAGAAGAGGCGATCTGGAGATGTTTCGGGGACGAGCAGCTATAATCACGCTCCTCCATACATACAAATTCTATCTGTTTCTCATTCGCCGGCACAGACTCTCTCCTCCTCAATCCTGCCGAGTGGCCTGAGATGGGAAGGAATACAAATGTGACAGATTTGAAACAGCATTTCCCGGTAATAGTCACGCTTGTGCGAATCGCGTATGGCGAGCGAAGAGTGATGAGAAGACGTGCTGGAGAAAAGGCAGATGATTTGATGGATTTGGATGGATGTTTACAGGGCCGGGCTTTATCACCCTGCATTTTAAAATACTCGATGGAAATTGCCGGAAAAAAGGGAAGCGCACGAGTCGAGTGATTTGTTTTTTCTTTTTTTTTTTTTTGGAATTCTTTTGAAAGATTTTTCTATGATCTTGCTTTTTAGGGCAGATTTGAGGATGTAAACTGTTGTGGCGTGACGTAATCGACCTAGGAGAGTTAAATCGCACGTTTCTAAATTCGATCAAAAAAGGGATGTTACACGTCGATTCATTTCTTCTTGCATGATTGTAGTTTCTTTAGTATTTAGAATGTTATTTTGGGAATAAATTGTTACTTTTTTAAATGTACAAAATTGTGCATGTTAAAATGTACAAATGTTACTGCAAACGTACATAATGATTATTTTAAACTAGCTAATAAAGATTTTTCCACATACATTGTTGTTGTTGTTGTGGTGTTAGCATGTTTTCTTTTTTTTGTTAAAATTAACATGACAGTTAACATGTTGAAAAATGTATCTACACAAAAATAATAATATATATACATATGTGCATATATACGTATATGAAATTGCGTATAATTTAATGTATAATAAACAATTTGGGTACGTTTATATATGTATACACAGTATTTATATATACACATACAGCATATATAATGTATTTATATTTAACTATTTATTAATAATAATTGCTATTGTTGATATTAATTAATAATGTATTAATTTGTTAATTTATTATTAATATGTGTATATATATATATATATATATATATATATATATATATATATATATATATATAATTATATTATATTTGTTTTATTATAAGAATTATTATTGTTCTTATTGTTATTAATATCATAGAATTGTTTAACAAAAAATGGCATAAATATAAAGTTTTATATTATGATCGACCACACATGACCTTTTCTGGATGATTGACACCTCCATCACAGACAGGAAGTGTGCGTCCATGTTGAGTTTTCCCGCACTGTTGGGGCCAGCCTCCGGATTGAGCCTTGATTTATTCTTTTATTTCATTTCGTTCATTCCGGCGCTTTCCGTGAGATGAGTTCAGCTGTCACCCTGATGGAGTGATAGAGAAGAAGAGATACAAGGTTAATCAAGCATCTTCACATTCCCCGGAAAGCTTTATAAAAACAGACACACAAATCAAGAGCGTCCAGCAGAAACACTGGGTGATGTGTGTATGTGGTGTGAGAAAGGCGATAAATCAGACCAGCGATCGGGCCTGACAGCTCACAAAGCAGTTCCCATACCCAAGAAAGTTTACGCTAAGCGGATGGAAAGACTGAGGGATGGAGTGATGCTGTGAAATGAGAGGTCAAATCTCACCATCTTCTTTGTCTGAATGCAATTTTATTCCGAGACGAAGGACAGAGGCCAAATCTGGAGTAAATCAGACGTAATAAGGCCTGGCGTGTTCTCTTTTAACAGCCCGTCACGAAGGCTCCTCTTCTTCACTTCTCTTCCTCGTATGCGTATTTTTGTGTTAAATATATGGCAATGATTTCAAGGAATGCACAATTTTCACTACCGCTCAATCTGGCCAGTGTTTGTTTTATTACCAGCAGTAAGTCTTAAATAATATACAGGTTTTTTATGTATGAACATTTTTGTTTAATTTGTAATAGCATTTTACACAACTTTTTTTTTAACCACAAAATAATTTTTTTACTAAATATCCCAATAATCAAAACTAAAAACTCCAGTAAATATAATTCAAGGTGTTTTTAAGTAAAGGAAAATCAATAACCTTCTATTTGTCTAAAAATTGTCCAAAAATAAAGTTGATTTTGCGGTATTTACGCAAATATAAGCACCCCTCTGAATTTTCAGGCACAAAATAATTTTTTTTTTTTCTGATTCAATTAAGTTAATATTCTCTAAAAAATACAATTTTTTTTTTCATTTAACAAACCTAACTTGTGACTCATATCATTTTTATATCGCTTTACTTGAATAATAGATTACAAAAAGTTGATTCTAGTGGTCAGGACTTCATTTCCCAAGATTCTTTGCTCTCCAGTCAGATTCTGCACATGCGCAGAGCATTTTTTTCAAGTTCAGGCCTGTTTCAAGCTCTCTGTATATCAGACGCGGAATTTTATTATCCCCTGTGCAGCGACCGAGTGTTTTAATTGTGTCTGTTCCTTGTTTTTTTTTACTCTTTTCTTTTCTGCGATGACACTTGTTTGTAGCCGGTTGCGCTAAGCTAAGTGGCCATGATTTGTAGTCTGTGTTTGTTGTAACATAAACTATTGTACTCTATTTGATTTAATTCTACTTCTTCCAGTGTCATTTTGTCTCTGTTAAGTGTCGCAACATGTCTAATGTTTCTTTATTTCCGTTATTGAGCCAATTAAAGCTGTAGATTAAATTAAAACAATTAAATACTGTAGCACGTCTGCCTACGCGTTATTTAAAGACGCACACGCGCCCTGCTGCATAAAGACGACGTGTTTCTGTTTATTTGCGAAGTCCATATACTTATTTCCATTAAAAAATGTGATTATAAGCACCCTCCATATTTTTGAGCGTTGAATACTCAAAAACAAAAGAGGTGATTATATTTGCGTGAATACGGTATGTTGAATATATAAAATATAGTCAATAATACATGTCAAAATTTCAGACTGAGTAAATGGTTCAAAGCGGAATAGTGTAATAGATTATTTTTCTGATTTTGATTTAAAGGCTAAAAGCATGTTAACATTCTGGCTAACATGGCAGGAACAGGATCGATCTGCTCATCATCCTCACGCTTCATGAGATGATGAAGGGTGACGTGAGGATTTACCAGTTGTCAGTCCAGGTAACTGAATCTGTGAACGTCTCGGACATGATGATAAAGCTGTAGCTCCAAGGTGAAGCTTTTCTCCGAAGCAACAGGCCGCAAGAGGAGATGCAAATCGTAAAAACCCATACCGAACTGAAATCTACGACTGTATATTTATCATCAGCGTGGGTATATGCAGTTTCTGAGGAGAATATTAACGCAACGTGATTAAACATTGTATTTGAATTTCTCATTTTGTATTTTGAACTCTCATACAACTCAAATCACTTGAAGATAAAGAAATGAAGCTCAGCAGAAGTAGCAAAAACAGTTGCAACATTTTCAAGTAACATTAATCATGTGATTGCTAATATTATGGATTAGGGAATCTTGTAATTGTAAGTTTTACAAATAAAAAAATCTAAATAATTTATTATTTGCATCCTCCACATGCTAGCATGGGTTTCCTCCAGATCTCCGGTTTCGGCGTTCAGGATAATTGTCGGAAAAAATTCCCATAGTTTGATGAAAATGGGTGTGTCCGGATCTGTGATTGGTTGGCTGCCAATCCAGGGTGTGTGCCCCGCCTTCAGGTCCAGCTCCACGTGACTCGGAAATGGAAAAGCTGTTCATAGATGGATATATTTGATGCATCCATATCGACATTTTTGACAGAGGATGCAGCTAGAAATTAGGTAAAAAGTCATTTTGTGTTTTTTTGAATAACTGTGTTCACAGAATAAGAGCAATTTTACTAGAAAGATTATTTTTTTAACTCTGACACGTTGTGATTTGTCGTCCGACAGGTTTGAAACAAGTCCTATTTTCTTAAAACAAGCAAAAGAATCTTTCACTCTTAATTTGACACTAGTTAGTTTATCTTGTCCGAAAATAATAAGATTTATTGTGTCATTTCAAGATCTTTCGGCTTTTGAGGGGCGTGTGGGAACGGGACGGGATTTGAACCTGCAACCTCTCAGACACAAGACCAATTCTTATCCAAGTCTTCCGGCGAGATCAGTTTGCAAATCTTTGCATTCCACAGAGGTGTATAGTACTTGAGTAAATGGACTTAAGTACTACTTTACTTAAGTGTTACTTTACTTAAGTATGTTTTTGCTACTTTGTACCTGTAACTTTTACTCTCTACGCTACTGCATTTCTGATTGAACTTTGACTGTACTGACTGTACTTTTCACTCAACTACATTTGAATGGACACTTACCGTTAACTCATTGTGGTATTTGAAAGCCTAATATTACCAAGATTAACATGGCAAACACCACTGACATGACTATAGTTTCGCCTAATTTTTTGTGTGCAACGTGAATAAATTAACCACTGAAATTATACATGCTGCATAAAGTACATTTCGCTGTGAGTTTGTAATGTGCTTTTCATTTAATTTATACGCAGTCTACTAAGTACACTGCAGCTCTTTGTATAATTTTAATGCATCATCCTAATCACTTGAGAAGCTACTCATACTAGACCTTGCATTAATACTCAGAAGAGGAAGAATGTGTTTTACTAATTTTATTATATATCATATATCATTTTGTTACAGATAAATACACTAATCATGATTTTATTTTATATCTACTTTTTGGTTCTTTGCACATTTGATTGAGACTGACTTTTTGTTTTTATCTACTTTGTTCTACCATTTTTTGTAACATTGAGGTGGTAATTTTCGTTTCTGTATTAGAAAACAAAATCTCATGAATAGAGTTTGTTTTCACATTTCTTTTTTTTTGCCTACACTGTAAAATGTCATTCTACCAATTAAAATCTGGGTAATGATTCACATCTATATTTTGTTACTTTAACCAACTAAAAAAAATGCTAAGTCAAGTTAATATTTTTAGTTGATCCAAGTAATAAAATATAGATGTGAATCATAACCCAATTTTTTTTAATTGGTTGAATGAAAATGTGCTACAGTGTATATTCAGTGCGAGTAAAATACTTAAGTTATTTTGAAAATGGGATACTTTGACTCAAGTCTTCCTAAAACTGGTGACTTGTTACTTGTAATGGAGTAATTTTCACATAAAAGTAATGTTGTGTAAAAAAAACTTAAATAAAAAAAAAAAACTTGTAATTTTATAACATTTTTACATTTCATAAAAGCTGTACTTTTACTCAAGCGTGGCTGTCCGCTACTCTTCACACCTTGTCCAGCATCTTCAGCTCTGCTCGGAGAAGCTGTAAAGAGCAGGAGATCCGTCTCTGGTGCTGAATGTGGTTGTGTTAATTAAAAAACCACTATCAGAATCTCTGCTGGGCTTCGCTCTCTTTCACTCCCTCGGCTGAATCCTAGCGTAGCAGCCTCGGCTTTCATCTCTCCGTGTGCCGTCTCCTTCCACAGCTCGTCCTTTTGTATTTTGTTATTCTCGTCTCTCTTTCCCACTGTTCCTCCACTCGGAAAAAAACACACACACGACAAAAGGGCAAGGAAAAGTTAAAGCCAGAAAACAGGAAACTCTTTGGTCTATCCCTCGCCGTGAATCATATTTCTGCAGGACTGATGATCTGACAATCTCAATTACGTCTCGGCTCTTTTGAGCGAGTGAGTCACGGTGGAATCGCTCTTTCTACGGCTCTCAAAGGACTTGAAGCTAAGGACATTTCACATTTAGCGGTAATAGTCGGAGCAAAGCAGGCTGAATGCTGCGGGTCGGGAGAATGAAAGACACCCGGCTCGTTCTCTGACGTGTCCGCTGTTCCGGATCTTTACCTGAACAACAGACGTCGAGGGCGAAAACAACATTATCTCCACCATTTCTCTCTCTGCGAAGCCGTGGAGCGTTCCATTCAGGAGCTTTGGGTGGTCTCTCAATGCCACACACTTGCCGTTCTTTTCTTCCACGAACCTTCTATCGGTTTTGTCGTTGAGGGGAAGTTGGACAAAACATGCCAAGTGCAAGGCTGGAAACTAGACTGCTAAAAATGTGTTCTTGACCAGACAAAAAATCTTGAATTCACACAATTAATCTTGTTTTTATTTCGTACTTTTTTTGAAGACAGGTTTATCTTGCTTAGAGTCAAGAGTGAACGATTACTTTGCTTGTTTCAAGAAAATGGGACTTGAATTTTCTTGCTTGGGAAAAAATGGCAATTTTGATGATATTTTACACTGAGTTGAATCTGCATATTTTTTACGTGGATGTTTTACAGTGTAGAAAAGGGAAGTTTGATTCGTTTAACTGACTGGTAACAGTCTTTAATCCTTTAACAATAAAAAGTGAATCAATTCGTGTCATTCGTTCATTTTCGCTGTCATGTGAACAAACGAATGATCCAAACAAATCACCTTTGACAGAGCCTGCGATTCATTTTGAGTCATTTGTTCATTTTGGCTGTCACGTGATAATTGAACAAGCCAATGATCCGAAAGCATCGTTTGAACAAATCGCCTTTGACCGAGCCTTTGGGCCGCGAGTGTCGTGCCCATCACACGGGCCTGTGCATCGGGCAGAAAATCACCCAGAATGGGCAAGAGTCCATCATTAGGACAATCTCGCCATCTCTGGCTGAAGAATGTCCACTGTATCGGCCAAAACGGCCTTCTGATGGGCTTCTCGCGCCGAACATGTTTCCCGAGGCGTGTGAGCAAATGCACTGTAATCTGCCGATCTTCGACCCATCACGTGGATTAGCACGGCAAAGCCTAGCCTAGGAAAATCTCAAGTGTGGCATTCATTGCGGTGGATGCACATTGGCTGCGTGACGTGATTTTTACCGATGAATCCGGCGGAATCTGATGCTCTCTGGCTGGAAGTCTTTCGGCTCTTTGGGTCAGGCGAATATCCATCAGTTTAAATCCCGCGAGGAGGGAAGATCTTAACTCAACCGTCTAGTGCAATTTAGGCCAGTGGTGGTTCGATGGCGCTATGGCTGCTTTGTTTATAAAGTAATTATTCAGCTAATATATGAGTAATATGACGTTTCCATTAGCATCTGCAGGATTTTATTTACGTGCCCGCTAACTCTCGCTAGCGGCTAGAGCAATTAAAGGCGCGTCTCCGCGGAGAAACGCAAATGCAGGGACCTGCAAACGGAATTAGCATAGGGGGTAATAACTCATGCGCTTATCATGTCGCAATGTTGTGCTTAATATGCATTTTATTTACATAATTTCACCGCGCAGTCACACGCGATAGTAATAATTGCGTCTGTCTTTGCCCGCGAACGTCGGAAGACTTTACGTCAAAGCTGTAAACCGGGTTCTCGCTCCGTTCGAATGTTGACGTGTCGGAGGGAAAAAGAGAGACTGATGCGGGAAAGAAAGAGGAACAAGTCGACTCGGCGGCGGACAAAATGTTCTTTCACTTCTAATAGGTTTTTTACCCTGGTTTGTGTGATTACGTTTGTGTTTGGTGCTGCTTTATTCTCTTTTTTATTCCAATTTCCCTTCATTGTGTGTGTGTGTGTGTGAGAGAGAGACAGAAAGATGTGTAGACCGTTGCAGACAGATATGTATAGAAACAGACGTACAGACAAAAAGACATTTTGATGGACAGACACAATGATAGAAAGACACAGAGAGACAGAAATATAGACTGATATAAAGGTATCGAAATGGACAAACAGGTATAAACAATCTCGAGACGGACAGGTTCAAAGACAGGCAGATATAATAATAGACACAGAGAGACAGACAGATATAATAGACAGAAAAGACAGAAAGAAAGAAACGGATAAAAAAAGCAAACAGAAATATAGAGAGATAAGACAAACACATTTTACTCAACAAACAACATTAATTTTTTCACATTTCATATTTCATTTTTTTTTTTTTATTTCATTTTGCTTTATTTTATATTTCTCCAAAAGTCGTACTTAACTAGACACAGTGATATTATAATTATTTACTTGGGTTCTGGAACTTGGCGGCATTTCCATTATGCTATATTACAAATCATATTATTTTTATTGTTATTTTTGTTTTTGATGTTCCTATTATTATTATTGATGCTATTTTTATCATTGTTATTGTTATTATTATCATAATAATAATATTAATAATAATAATAATAATAATAATTATTATTATTATTATTATACACCATGGCTTAATGCTGCCCACTGCTCCTGGTTTGTGTGTGTGTTATTCCACTGAATGGCTAAACGCCGGCAAACACCATTTCAATACTGTCCCTAGTGGCCATAACGACAAACCCCTATTAAATAGTTCCAATATTGTGTAGTATTTAATTATTTATATTCCAGTAATTGAAAACCCTTTAATTGCCCCACAGCAGGGAAATTGCATAATTATAATAAAAGTCTGTATTTCCCGAGCCAGTCGCCGCATAATAAAAATAATAATAATAATTCACGTTATTAAGACTCTTTTGGGGCTTTTCATCGATGTGGCTGGATCTGTGACTTTAGTTCTTTAGAAGAAGAAACCCTCAACACACTCTTCCTCTTCAAATGTTCCTCTTCCTCTTTTATTCTCTCCCAGAAAGCACCAGGTTGCAGTTTTGGGTGTTGTGCAACTTTGAAGTGTGTTAGGTGTGTGTGTGGAGTGATAGCGGCGGCTTTAATCTGGCGGCTCCTGAGAGCATCATCCCGTCTCCCATCTCAGCATCATCACCATTACCTCCGCGTGAGCCCGTGTCACCTGTTACCACGGCGACGGCTGATGCTGCTCCCGCTTCCTCTCCAAACAGCATTTTCTCAGACGGCGTGATTACGTGCGGCTCTGGGAAACATTTGCACCATTACTGGAAACACACTCGTCTGTGTAGAGCTAGTGAAAAACGACTCGAAAATGGAGAGAGTGAGTTAGGAGAAGCCTGGAGAGGAGAGCAAATATGAAAGCGTGTGTGTGTGTGTGTGTGTGTGTGTGTACGTGTAATGTGTTGTGATCAATATAATACTACTATCTTTCTCCTTTTAATCTTTCATTTTCACTATTATTAGCCATCAATCTCTTATATTTTATGAAATCTCTCCTATTCGTATCACTTTTCTCTTTTACTTTGCCTCTTTCTTTCACAGTCTTTTTTTATCTCTTTCACTCTCTCTCTCTATTTGTTATGTTTAGCTGATGTTCTCGCTCTGCCCTCCTTCTCTTTGTGGTCTTCCGCTTTTTTTTTAGAGTTCTCTCTCTCTCCCTTCTTTCTCTCTTTCTCTTCTTGTGTGTTTAACTATTTTTCTCTCTGTGTGTGTTCTCTTGTGTGTGTGTGTGTCATCTCTATCTATCTATCTATCTATCTATCTATCTATCTATCTATCTATCTATCTATCTATCTATCTATCTATCTATCTATCTATATATCTATCTATCTATCTATCTATCTATCTATCTATCTATCTATCTATCTATCTATCCATCCATCCGTCCGTCCGTCCGTCCGTCCGTCCGTCCATCCATCCATCCATCCATCCATCCATCCATCCATCCAACCAACCAACCCTCCATTCATCTATATAGCTATCAATCTTTTCTATTCTATCAAATCTCTCTTTCTCTCTCTCTCTCTCTCTCTCTCTCTCTCTCTCTCTCTCTCTCTCTCTCTCTCTCT
>MU204420.1:9441529-9459979 GCA_017309775.1 Paedocypris sp. Pulau Singkep
TTATATATATATATATATATATATATATATATATATATATATATATATATATATATATATATATATATATATACATACATATACATATATATTATATTATATTTGTTTTATTATAAGAATTATTATTGTTTCTATTGTTATTAATATCATAGAATTGTTTAACAAAAAATGGCATAAATATAAAGTTTTATATTATGATCGACCACACATGACCTTTTCTGGATGATTGACACCTCCATCAGAGACAGGAAGTGTGCGTCCATGTTGAGTTTTCCCGCACTGTTGGGGCCAGCCTCCGGATCGAGCGTTGATTTATTCTTTTATTTCATTTCGTTCATTCCGGCGCTTTCCGTGAGATGAGTTCAGCTGTCACCCTGATGGAGTGATAGAGAAGAAGAGACACAAGGTTAATCAAGCATCTTCACATTCCCCGGAAAGCTTTATAAAAACAGACACACAAATCAAGAGCGTCCAGCAGAAACACTGGGTGATGTGTGTATGTGGTCTGAGAAAGGCGATAAATCAGACCAGCGATCGGGCCTGACAGCTCACAAAGCAGTTCCCATACCCAAGAAAGTTTACGCTAAGCGGATGGAAAGACTGAGGGATGGAGTGATGCTGTGAAATGAGAGGTCAAATCTCACCATCTTCTTTGTCTGAATGCAATTTGATTCCGAGACGAAGGACAGAGGCCAAATCTGGAGTAAATCAGACGTAATAAGGCCTGGTGTGTTCTCTTTTAACAGCCCGTCACGAAGGCTCCTCTTCTTCACTTCTCTTCCTCGTATGCATATTTTTGTGTTAAATATATGGCAATGATTTCAAGGAATGCACAATTTTCACTACCGCTCAATCTGGCCAGTGTTTGTTTTATTACCAGCAGTAAGTCTTAAATAATATACAGGTTTTTTATGTATGAACATTTTTGTTTAATTTGTAATAGCATTTTACACAACTTTTTTTTTAACCACAAAATAATTTTTTTACTAAATATCCCAATAATCAAAACTAAAAACTCCAGTAAATATAATTCAAGGTGTTTTTAAGTAAAGGAAAATCAATAACCTTCTATTTGTCTAAAAATTTTCCAAAAATAAAGTTGATTTTGCGGTATTTACGCAAATATAAGCACCCCTCTGAATTTTCAGGCACAAAATATATATTTTTTTATGGTTCAATTAAGTTAATATTCTCTAAAAAAAAAAAAAAAAATTTTCATTTAACAAACCTAACTTGTGACTCGTATCATTTATATATCGCTTTACTTGAATAATAGATTACAAAAAGTTGATTCTAGTGGTCAGGACTTCATTTCCCAAGATTCTTTGCTCTCCAGTCAGATTCTGCACATGCGCAGAGCATTTTTTTCAAGTTCAGGCCTGTTTCAAGCTCTCTGTATATCAGACGCTATAGCGGAATTTTATTATCCCCTGTGCAGCGACCGAGTGTTTTAATTGTGTCTGTTCCTTGTTTTTTTTTACTCTTTTCTGCGATGACACTTGTTTGTAGCCGGTTGCGCTAAGCTAAGTGGCCATGATTTGTAGTCTGTGTTTGTTGTAAACTATTGTACTCTATTTGATTTAATTCTACTTCTTCCAGTGTCATTTTGTCTCTGTTAAGTGTCGCAACATGTCTAATGTTTCTTTACTTCCGTTATTGAGCCAATTAAAGCTTCTACTGTAGCACGTCTGCCTACGCGTTATTTAAAGACGCACACGCGCCCTGCTGCATAAAGACGACGTGTTTCTGTTTATTTGCGAAGTCCATATACTTATTTCCATTCAAAAATGTGATTATAAGCACCCTCCGTATTTTTGAGCGTTGAATACTCAAAAACAAAAGAGGTGATTATATTTGCGTAAATACGGTATGTTGAATATATAAAATATAGTCAATAATACATGTCAAAATTTCAGACTGAGTAAATGGTTCAAAGCTGAATAGTGTAATAGATTATTTTTCTGATTTTGATTTAAAGGCTAAAAGCATGTTAACATTCTGGCTAACATGGCAGGAACAGGATCGATCTGCTCATCATCCTCACGCTTCATGAGATGATGAAGGGTGACGTGAGGATTTACCAGTTGTCAGTCCAGGTAACTGAATCTGTGAACGTCTCGGACATGATGATAAAGCTGTAGCTCCAAGGTGAAGCTTTTCTCCGAAGCAACAGGCCGCAAGAGGAGATGCAAATCGTAAAAACCCATACCGAACTGAAATCTACGACTGTATATTTATCATCAGCGTGGGTATATGCAGTTTCTGAGGAGAATATTAACGCAACGTGATTAAACATTGTATTTGAATTTCTCATTTTGTATTTTGAACTCTCATACAACTCAAATCACTTGAAGATAAAGAAATGAAGCTCAGCAGAAGTAGCAAAAACTGTTGCAAAATGTTCAAGTAACATTAATCATGTGATTGCTAATATTATGGATGATGGAATCTTGTAATTGTAAGTTTTACAAATAAAAAAATCTAAATAATTTATTATTTGCATCCTCCACATGCTAGCATGGGTTTCCTCCAGATCTCCGGTTTCAGCGTTCAGGATAATTGTCTGAAAAATTGCCCATAGTTTGATGAAAATGGGTGTGTCCAGATCTGTGATTGGTTGGCTGCCAATCCAGGGTGTGTGCCCCGCCTTCAGGTCCAGCTCCACGTGACTCGGAAATGGAAAAGCTGTTCATAAATGGATATATTTGATGCATCCATATCAACATTTTTGACAGAGGATGCAGCTAGAAATTAGGTAAAAAGTCATTTTCTGTTTTTTTTAATAACTGTTCACAGAATACGAGCAATTTTACTAGAAAGATTATTTTTTAACTCTGACACGTTGTGATTTGTCGTCCGACAGGTTTGAAACAAGTCCTATTTTCTTAAAACAAGCAAAAGAATCTTTCACTCTTAATTTGACACTAGTTAGTTTATCTTGTCCGAAAATAATAAGATTTATTGTGTCATTTCAAGATCTTTCGGCTTTTGAGGGGCATATGGGAACGGGACGGGATTTGAACCTGCAACCTCTCAGACACAAGACCAATTCTTATCCAAGTCTTCCGGCGAGATCAGTTTGCAAATCTTTGAGGTGTATAGTACTTGAGTAAATGGACTCTGTTACTTTACTCAAGTATGTTTTCGCTACTTTGTACCTGTAACTTTTACTCTCTACGCTACTGCATTTCTGATTGAACTTTGACTGTACTGACTGTACTTTTCACTCAACTACATTTGAATGGACACTTACAGTTAACTCATTGTTGTATTTGAAAGCCTAATATTACCAAGATTAACATGGCAAAAACCACTGACATGACTATAGTTTCGCCTAATTTTTTGTGTGCAACGTGAATAAATTAACCACTGAAATTATACATGCTGCATAAAGTACATTTCGCTGTGAGTTTGTAATGTGCTTTTCATTTAATTTATACGCAGTCTACTAAGTACACTGCAGCTCTTTGTATAATTTTAATGCATCATCCTAATCACTTGAGAAGCTACTCATACTAGACCTTGCATTAATACTCAGAAGAGGAAGAATGTGTTTTACTAATTTTATTATATATCATATATCATTTTGTTACAATTAAATCCACTAATCATGATTTTATTTTATATCTACTTTTTGGTTCTTGGCACACTTGATTGAGACTGACTTTTTGTTTTTATCTACTTTGTTCTACCATTTTTTATAACATTGAGGTGGTAATTTTCGTTTCTGTATTAGAAAACAAAATCTCATGAATAGAGTTTGTTTTCACATTTCTTTTTTTTTTTGCCTACACTGTAAAATGTCATTCTACCAATTAAAATCTGGGTAATGATTCACATCTATATTTTGTTACTTTAACCAACTAAAAATGCTAAGTCAAGTTAATATTTTTAGTTGATCCAAGTAATAAAATATAGATGTGAATCATTACCCACATTCTTTAGGGTAATTTAGGGTAGGGTAATTGTTCAGGGTAAATTAGGGTAATGATTCACATCTATATTTTGTTACTTAAACCAACTAAAAAAAATGCTAAGTCAAGTTAATATTTTTAGTTGATCCAAGTAATAAAATATAGATGTGATTCATTACCCTAATTAATTGGTTGAATGAAAATGTGCTACAGTGTATATTCAGTGCGAGTAAAATACTTAAGTTATTTTAAAATTGGATACTTTGACTCAAGTCTTCTTAAAACTGGTGACTTGTTACTTGTAATGGAGTAATTTTTACATAAAAGTAATGTTGTGTAAAAAAAACTTAAATAAAAAAAAAAAACTTGTAATTTTATGACATTTTTACATTTCATAAAAGCTGTACTTTTACTCAAGCGTGGCTGTCCGCTACTCTTCACACCTCGTCCAGCATCTTCAGCTCTGCTCGGAGAAGCTGTAAAGAGCAGGAGATCCGTCTCTGGTGCTGAATGTGGTTGTGTTAATTAAAAAACCACTATCAGAATCTCTGCTGGGCTTCGCTCTCTTTCACTCCCTCGGTTGAATCCTAGCGTAGCAGCCTCGGCTTTCATCTCTCCGTGTGCCGTCTCCTTCCACAGCTCGTCCTTTTGTATTTTGTTATTCTCGTCTCTCTTTCCCACTGTTCCTCCACTCGGAAAAAAACACACACACACGACAAAAGGGCAAGGAAAAGTTAAAGCCAGAAAACAGGAAACTCTTTGGTCTATCCCTCGCCGTGAATCATATTTCTGCAGGACTGATGATCTGACAATCTCAATTACGTCTCGGCTCTTTTGAGCGAGTGAGTCACGGTGGAATCGCTCTTTCTCCGGCTCTCAAAGGACTTGAAGCTAAGGACATTTCACATTTAGCGGTAATAGTCGGAGTAAAGCAGGCTGAATGCTGCGGGTCGGGAGAATGAAAGACACCCGGCTCGTTCTCTGACGTGTCCGCTGTTCCGGATCTTTACCTGAACAACAGACGTCGAGGGCGAAAACAACATTATCTCCACCATTTCTCTCTCTGCGAAGCCGTGGAGCGTTCCATTCAGGAGCTTCGGGTGGTCTCTCTATGCCACGCACTTGCCGTTCTTTTCTTCCACGAACCTTCTATCGGTTTTGTCGTTGAGGGGAAGTTGGAACATGCCCGCTTGGCGAGTGCAAGGCTGGAAACTAGACTGCAAAAAATGTGTTCTGGACAAGACAAAAAATATTTAATTCACACAATTAATCTTGTTTTTATTTCTTGCTTTTTTTGAAGACAGGTTTATCTTGCTTAGAGTCAAGAGTGAGCGATTACTTTGCTTGTTTCAAGAAAATGGGACTTGAATTTTCTTGCTTGGGAAAAAATTGTAATTTTGATGATATTTTACACTGAGTTGAATCTGCATATTTTGTTTATGTGGATGTTTTACAGTGTAGTAAAGGGAAGTTTGATTCGTTTAACTGACTGGTAACAGTCTTTAATCCTTTAACAATAAAAAGTGAATCAATTCGTGTCATTCGTTCATTTTCACTGTCATGTGATAAGTGAACAAACGAATGATCCAAACAAATCACCTTTGACCGAGCCTGCGATTCACTTTGAGTCATTTGTTCATTTTGGCTGTCACGTGATAATTGAACAAGCCAATGATCCGAAAGCATCGTTTGAACAAATTGCCTTTGACCGAGCCTGCGATTCATTTCGAGTCATTCGTTCATGTTGGCTGTCACGTGATAAATGAACAACGAATGATCCGAAGAGCCTGTGATTCCTTTCGAGTCGTTCGTTCACTTTGGCTGTCACGTTATGAGTGAACAAAGAAATGATCCAAAAGCATCGTTTGAACATAGTGCCTTTGACAGAGCCTGCGATTCATTTCAAGTCATTCGTTCATTTTGGCTATCACGTGATGAGGCAACTAACGAATGATCCGAAAGCTTCCATTTAAACAAATCTCCTTTGACAGAGCCTGAGATTCATTTGTTCATTTTGGCTGTCACGTGATGAGACTGCAATTCATTTCGAGTCATTCGTTCATTTCGTTCATTTTGGCTGTCACATGATGAGTGGACGAACGAATGATTCGAAAGCATCTATTTGAACAAAGACTTTTGGCTATCATGTGCTAAGTGAACAAACTAATGATCTGAATCAAAAAATTGTTTTTGACATTAATTTCAGTCATTTGTTCATTTTGGTTGTCACATGATAAATGAACGAACAAATTATGCGAAAGCATCAGTTTGTACAAATTGCGAACGATTCTGAACGGTAAGCCAATTGTTCACTGAGGGGATTCGTTCATCCCGAGTCATATATAGCATTCGCTCATTTTCGACGTTTCGAAGTCACGACGCGGGTCGTTTGGGCCGCGAGTGTCGTGCCCATCACACGGGCCTGTGCACCGGGCAGAAAATCACCCAGAATGGGCAAGAGTCCATCATTAGGACAATCTCGCCGTCTCTGGCTGAAGAATGTCCACTGTATCGGCCAAAACGGCCTTCTGATGGGCTTCTCGCGCCGAACATGTTTCCCGAGGCGTGTGAGCAAATGCACTGTAATCTGCCGATCTTCGACCCATCACGTGGATTAGCACGGCAAAGCCTAGCCTAGGAAATCTCAAGTGTGGCATTCATTGCGGTGGATGCACATTGGCTGCGTGACGTGATTTTTACCGATGAATCCGGCGGAATCTGATGCTCTCTGGCTGGAAGTCTTTCGGTTCTTTGGGTCAGGCGAATATCCATCAGTTTAAATCCCGCGAGGAGGGAAGATCTTAACTCAACCGTCTAGTGCAATTTAGGCCAGTGGTGGTTCGATGGCGCTATGGCTGCTTTGTTTATAAAGTAATTATTCAGCTAATATATGAGTAATATGACGTTTCCATTAGCATCTGCAGGATTTTATTTACGTGCCCGCTAACTCTCGCTAGCGGCTAGAGCAATTAAAGGCGCGTCTCCGCGGAGAAACGCAAATGCAGGGACCTGCAAACGGAATTAGCATAGGGGGTAATGCTATGGTAAACTCATGCGCTTATCATGTCGCAATGTTGTGCTTAATATGCATTTTATTTACATAATTTCACCGCGCAGTCACACGCGATAGTAATAATTGCGTCTGTCTTTGCCTGCGAACGTCGGAAGACTTTACGTCAAAGCTGTAAACCGGGTTCTCGCTCCGTTCGAATGTTGACGTGTCGGAGGGAAAAAGAGAGACTGATGCGGGAAAGAAAGAGGAACAAGTCGACTCGGCGGCGGACAAAATGTTCTTTCACTTCTAATAGGTTTTTTACCCTGGTTTGTGTGATTACGTTTGTGTTTGGTGCTGCTTTATTCTCTTTTTTATTCCGATTTCCCTTCATTGTGTGTGTGTGTGTGTGTGTGTGTGTGTGTGTGTGTGAGAGAGACAGAAAGATGTGTAGACCGTTGCAGACAGATTTGTATAGAAACAGACATACAGACAAAAAGACATTTTGATGGACAGACACAATGATAGAAAGACACAGAGAGACAGAAATATAGACTGATATAAAGGTATCGAAATGGACAAACAGGTATAAACAATCTCGAGACGGACAGGTTCAAAGACAGGCAGATATAATAATAGACACAGAGAGACAGACAGATATAATAGACAGAAAAGACAGAAAGAAAGAAACGGATAAAAAAAGCAAACAGAAATATAGAGAGATAAGACAAACACATTTTACTCAACAAACAACATTCATTTTTTCACATTTCATATTTCATTTTTTTTTATTATTTCATTTTGCTTTATTTTATATTTCTCCAAAAGTCGTACTTAACTAGAAACAGTGATATTATAATTATTTACTTGGGTTCTGGAACTTGGCGGCATTTCCATTATGCTATATTACAAATCATATTATTTTTATTGTTATTTTTGTTTTTGATGTTCCTATTATTATTATTGATGCTATTTTTATCATTGTTATTGTTATTATTATCATAATAATAATAATAATAATTATTATTATTATTATTATTATTATTATTATTATTATACACCATGGCTTAATGCTGCCCACTGCTCCTGGTTTGTGTGTGTGTTATTCCACTGAATGGCTAAACGCTGGCAAACACCATTTCAATACTGTCCCTAGTGGCCATAACGACAAACCCCTATTAAATAGTTCCAATATTGTGTAGTATTTAATTATTTATATTCCAGTAATTGAAAACCCTTTAATTGCCCCACAGCAGGGAAATTGCATAATTATAATAAAAGTCTGTATTTCCCGAGCCAGTCGCCGCATAATAAAAATAATAATAATAATTCACGTTATTAAGACTCTTTTGGGGCTTTTCATCGATGTGGCTGGATCTGTGACTTTAGTTCTTTAGAAGAAGAAACCCTCAACACACTCTTCCTCTTCAAATGTTCCTCTTCCTCTTTTATTCTCTCCCAGAAAGCACCAGGTTGCAGTTTTGGGTGTTGTGCAACTTTGAAGTGTGTTAGGTGTGTGTGTGGAGTGATAGCGGCGGCTTTAATCTGGCGGCTCCTGAGAGCATCATCCCGTCTCCCATCTCAGCATCATCACCATTACCTCCGCGTGAGCCCGTGTCACCTGTTACCACGGCGACGGCTGATGCTGCTCCCGCTTCCTCTCCAAACAGCATTTTCTCAGACGGCGTGATTACGTGCGGCTCTGGGAAACATTTGCACCATTACTGGAAACACACTCGTCTGTGTAGAGCTAGTGAAAAACGACTCGAAAATGGAGAGAGTGAGTTAGGAGAAGCCTGGAGAGGAGAGCAAATATGAAAGTGTGTGTGTGTGTGTGTGTGTGTGTGTGTGTGTGTGTGTGTGTGTGCGTGTGTGTGTATGTGTAATGTGTTGTGATCAATATAATACTACTATCTTTCTCCTTTTAATCTTTCATTTTTACTATTATTAGCCATCAATCTCTTATATTTTATGAAATCTCTCGTATTCTTATCACTTTTCTCTTTCACTTTGCCTCTTTCTTTCACGGTCTTTTTTTTATCTCTTTCACTCTCTCTCTATATTTGTTATGTTTAGCTGATGTTCTCGCTCTGCCCTCCTTCTCTTTGTGGTCTTCCTCTTTTTTTATATAGTTCTCTCTCTCTCCCTTCTTTCTCTCTTTCTCTTCTTGTGTGTTTAACTATTTTTCTCTCTGTGTGTGTTCTCTTGTGTGTGTGTGTCTCATCTCTATCTATCTATCTATCTATCTATCTATCTATCTATCTATCTATCTATCTATCTATCTATCTATCTATCTATCTATCTATCTATCTATCTATCTATCTATCTATCTATTGATCTATCTATCTATCTATTAATCTATCTATCTATCTATCCATCCATCCATCCATCCATCCAATCAACCAACCCTCCATTCATCTATATAGCTATCAATCTTTTCTATTCTATCAAATCTCTCTCTCTCTCTCTCTCTCTCTCTCTCTCTCTCTCTCTCTCTCTCTCTCTCTCTCTCTCTCTCTCTCTCTCTCTCTCTCCAATCCTGTTCAACTCTAAATAAACCGTTTCACAATAAAACAGTCCTTAATATAAACCGCTGAAAGAATCAGTGAATGCTTAAGTCTATTTATAGCACTCCTCATTTAAAACCCTAAAACCCTGCACAGAGATTCACAAGGTGATAAAAGCAAAAGTCACAGGCTGAGATTTGTCGAGGAAATGACAGCGGCGTAAAGATCACAGCGTGCGTCTCCAAACATGTGGCTTCCTCCTGCTGGCGTTCACAACGTCGTCGTTCACTCAGCGCCGCACGAGACTCCAACCATCCGTCACGCCGCTTCTCAACCGTCAGCATTCGCCAAGGCCAAACCGTAACGCCTCCTCAAATTACTCATTATTCACCGTGTGAGTAAACACATCTCCATCTCGAAAATGTGATGTGGTTAACCGATCGCCACAAACAATATCCCGAACCTCACGTAGACACCAAGGATTTATCTCACTAAGTTGTTAAGAGTATCTGACAACCCTACTTGAGTAAAAAGTACTGTAAAAAATAATAATACAAGTCACAAGTCACCAATTCCAAGAAGACTTGAATAAAAGTCCCAAAGTATCCAATTTTAAAAGAACTTGAGTATTTTACTTGTACTGAATTTAGGCTCAGAATAAACAATACATTTGAAATACAAAAAACTCTCAGTTTTTTAGGTTTTGTTTTCTAATATAGAAATGAAATTTGATAACTTAATGTTTCGAAAGTGGCAGAACAAAATAGGTCAAAAAGAACAAAAAGTCAGTCTCAGTCAAACTGAAATGTGCAAAAAAAGTGCAAAAGTCATCAAACCCAGAGGTGTAAAGAGTACCTGATAAACACACTTGAGTAAAGTCCAGTTTAAAAATCTAATTTTAAAAGAACTCATTTTACTCATACTGAATTTAGGCTCAAAAACACCAAGAAATTTTACCAAAAAATATTTTTGTTCTCTAGTATAGAAATGAAATTCAACACCTTTTTTTTGTTTGTTTTGTTAATGTTTTAAAAAGGCAGAATAATATAGAATAAAAAGAACAAAAGTCAATCTTAGTCAAACTCAAATGTGCAAAAAAAAGTGCAGCCGCTAATTCACGTGATTTAGCTGATAAACTACCTTCAGCATCCTGCAGATGGCGATATCACCTCGTCCGCCCAAGAAATTAACCGCGGTAGAAAAAAATCCATTCAAATTTAGTGGAGTACAAAAGTACAAATACTCAATCTCAAATGTAGTCAAGTAGAGAGTAAAAGTTGCCTATATTTTTATAAACTCAGCACAAAGTATCCAAAAGCACTCAAGTAAAGTAGCAAAGTCCATCTACTCAAGTACTTTACACCACTGCATCGCAGTGGGGCATTTTCCCCCCAGAACGATCAACAATCCAACCACACTTCCAGAAAACCCAGACCTTACAAGAACACGTGCAGCTCAAAGGCCAACAGGAAGTGAGCCGTCTTATAATTGGCACGGTGGAAGAATCCCCCCGTTGAAAGGGCTGGATGTCATGTGCACTCGGTGGGCTTGACGGGGGTCTGTGTGTTGGCCATCAAGCACTCTTTAAGATCCTCAACCAGCATCCGCAGGCTTCAAAGGAATCCATTCCCCAGAAAGGAACACCGGACCCCTGTTTTCAGGGATTATTCGCTCCAGACAAGATTATTTTCTTACTTGTGGAGTGAGCGAAAAGCCATCTCTATCATGTCCTGTCCATTTTTTTCAGTCGTCCGACGCAAAGTCTTCATCTCACATTAGATGATTTACAGCATTTAAAGGAGCATCTCCATAGCAACAAAACCAGCACCAGACAAGCCTTAAAAACACAAGTTGATAGGTTTATTAAAAATAATAAATATCGTACATAAATACATAGACACATATATAAACCGATAAACCAAGAAAAAGTTGTTTTTAAGACTGGGAAAGTCATCTTCAATACAAAATGGCGGGCACAGCATCATGGGAGCTGTGGTTTTAGTGTATTAAAGTGTGACTAATATATATATATATATATATATATATATATATATTATACATGTATAATTAAACCTAATGAAATAAATGTAATATGTAGGAAATTTTTTATGTTTAATTTAATATAATTTATTATTTAACTTAACTTATTATTAATATAACTTATTATATAATATATGTAATATATATAATAATAATAATAATAATAATAATAATAATAATAATAATAATTATTATTATTATTATTATTATTTAAATAAGTTCGCTTAGGGATTAGTAAAGTATATGCCTACCTATGTAAAATTGCAAATACCATTTTCTGTTTTGTAGAATAATATAATATACATTTATGTGAAAACAAACACACACACACACGCGTTTATCTATATATATATATGTGCAGTGCACACACATACATAACAGTATATGTATGTTATATAACATACGGTTTATAGAATAAACAAAAAACATATGCAGTTTGCATCACACACACACACACACACACACACACACACACACACACACACACACACACACACACACACATAATAGTACAACACCACATTAGTCTGTGTTATAGATGTGATTGTGTTATATAACATGCTGTTTATTTATAAACGAACTATATTTCAGTATATATCACAAACATACATAACAGTACATGTCTGTCTAGTCAATTTATATAAACATATAATCACTTACTCCGACGACGGGATAATTACTCAGATCGATAAAATACATTGAACGCCAACAACAAGTTTTGAAGTCGCTGGCCTTCTTCCCTCAGGCTGATTTGATTGGTGGACGTGTGTGTGGCTGAGCCGTGATAGGCTCACGCTTCTGTGGCGCTGTGATGTAGCACTGGGTCGTCGTAGTTACGGCCTGAATCAAACATGCTGCTCAACACGTGTTCCGCTCTTCTCCTCGCCGCACCACTGGACGCACGCCTTTATCTCCATTACACACAGAACCAGCCAACGTCATTTGGTGGTGGCAGACAGTGGTAGTAAAGTGTAGTTATGAGTCCACCTGCTCGGATGACAGCGGATAAATCAGAGTTTAGACCCCCGACTAGAACCGCACACACCATGTCTGGAACTCTGGGATCGGTCAAGAATAAAAAATGGCGTGTGAGTGTGTATAAGTGTGTATAACATGCAATCTGTTTGTATGTGTGCGTAGGAGTGTATGTACTTATATGTACATCACACACACATACATAAAAGTACATGTCTGTGTTATATGTTATTATGCCATATAACATGCTGCTTATTTCCAAACGAAATATATGTGCAGTTTGCGGCACACACACATACATAATAGTACATAATAGCACATTGTAATTATATAATTACTAGTGCTGTCAAACTATTAATTCTTTTAATTAGATAATCGCACTTCCCTGACCAAATTAATCAATTAATGGCGATTAAATGACTGAGGCTTGTAATATTGGATATTGAGGTGTAATATGTAAATTAATGTAAACTCAACTACTAAATAAACACTTGTTTAAATACTATAATATAATTTAGTATAATTTTTGTTCAATTTGCAATGTATTTTAACCCTCCGAGGTCGCACTTTTTTTAAGATAAAACACACAAAAAAGTCAATTTTGGTCTTACATAAAAGTGTTATACATCAATTGAAAGTTTGAAGGACATATTTTTTATGTTACACTCTTAATAAAAACAGGACATTGTGTTTTTTGTAAAACATAATAATAAAACTATATCGTGAAGCGTGTTTTGCCTCCTCTTCGTCAGCTGAAAATGAACTGTAACTTAATAAATACTTATCACTCTAAGTAAATACAGTGTTGTCTGTTTATCCAATCCGTATGAATCTAAAGTTTCGGCTTTTTGAACAGAGCAAGTTACTTGCAGTTGAAAAGGGGAAAAGTAGGTCAGTGTCAATTAAACACTTTGCGCCTAAGTGACAACACCTGAACTTAATGACTGTGAGCTGCTGATCTTAATCTTATTCATTGCACGTTGCCAAACCGAAAGTAAATAAAAATGCAATTGTGATTAATGACGTTAAAAATAATTGACCATTTAAATGATAAGCACTTAAAATCAATCACATGCCTTAACGAGTTAACCTTGACAGCACATACTTACGATGATGACGGGATAAACAGATCGATATAACACATAGATTAACGTAGATTAGCGACGAAAACTATTGACGACTTTGTGCAATACTCTTAAAAATAAATATATAAATATATATAAGAAATTAATATAATAAAAACAATACATTTATTTCTTCCTTTTCCCTTCTGGGGCTCGGTAGCAACGCGATCAAATCGGCAAACGTGGAACCGGACGTCGTTTGTGGTGTGTACATTCGGCCTTTTGTTTGCGCGTCCTCTGATGTAAAGCTTCATTCAGCATTCGCAGAAGAATGGCCGCCCTGTGCTTTCATGCGCGGAACGTTCAATTATTCATGCGTTTTGCATAACATGCACTTTGCCGTCATTGGCTGAACTTGACACATTTCTGATTGGTGTTTTGCTGCAGACTTGCCGAGTGAATGACAATCACGCCGCAGCTCGTCTCTGTCGGCTTTTATAGACGTACATTAAATGCTACATTACGTCGGATGCAGGTTGCGTTTATATCACCGCCACTAATAAGACGCGTAACACTTATTAGTCCAATTTAAAGTTTGCGCGGTGAAAGTCACGCAGAGTGTGTGTCGATTTAGATTGCGACGCTCATTTACTCGGGGAATATTTGCTTTAGGACAGACGCTCTCGGAATAATGATGCTCTTCTCTTCAGGGGAGTCGCATGAGGAGCGATGTCCTCAGGTGGGCATCCAGGCTTTGAAGCCCACCATCAATCTTCTGTGAAAGGCAAACCCACACAACACACCTGACGGAGAAGATGGCAGACGCGTTTGGCTGGAACGATCAGCGTAATCCATGTTTAGACCCCGACGCGACACGTGACGGCCGAGGTCGATCAAGGTTCCTGCCTTTGAAAGGAAGAATAATCGCTGTTATGCTCGGGCTTGATGAAATTGTGCAGCGTCGTGGAACCTTGAACGTTCTTTATCTGTGTGTACGACACGGGACTCAAAGAGCACGATGTCCTCAGAAGATATCGCTGTCATTAGCTAGAATATGAATGCTAATTTTCACGATCTGTCGGGTTCTTCTCCAACACTTTTGTCGTGTCACTGATGGTGGCTCAGAGCAGCAAGGACCCGTTTGAGATCCACCTTTGAGGTCTTGTGCTTGCGTGGGTTTCCTCTGGGACTCCGGTTTTCTCCCATCTTTCAAAAACATGTTTAGGAAAATGTGAAGTCTGGATAAACCGTCCTTGAGTGTGAGTGAGAGTGGAAATATGTGTCCTGTTCTGTGATTGGTTGGCCACCAATGTCC
Source organism: Paedocypris sp. Pulau Singkep (assembly GCA_017309775.1). Lineage (NCBI taxonomy): Eukaryota > Metazoa > Chordata > Actinopteri > Cypriniformes > Paedocypris > Paedocypris sp. Pulau Singkep. The sequence continues at coordinate 9,456,337 of MU204420.1, forward strand.
CGCATTCAGGCCCAGAGATGCGGATTGGCTCCACCCAGAGTTGTTAAGAGTACCTGTAAGCCATACTTGAGTAAAAGTACAGATACCTTCCTGTAAAATTCACTCAATCGCAAGTCACCAATTCCATGACTTGAGCAAAAGTCGTAAAGCTTCCAGTTTTAAAAGAACTTAGATATTTTACTGATTTTAGACTCAAAAACCACCAAGAAATATGAAAAACAACAAACTATTACTTTTACTTTACAGTCATTTGGCAGACGCTTTTATCCAAAACGACTTACAAAAAAGAGGAGCAAGATGGCGATATCACCTCATCCGCGCAAATAATTGACTGTGGTAGAAGATGACGACTTGTCGCGCAGGAGTAAAGAGTACATACTGTGATATTCAATAGAAAATGTAGTCAAGTAGAGAGTAAAAGTTGCTCTCAAAAATTTTTTTTGATACTCTTTTGACTAAGCACAAAGTAGACAAAAATATTTACGTAAGTAACAAGGTCCCTGAACTGTTTTTTTTTTTTTTTTTCTGTGTTGTTGTTTACCTCCTTTCAATCACTGGTACATAAATACGGCAATTTTTATCATTTTTTTTTTACATTTTTCTTTTAGACATTAAAGAAAAACGTATTGACTATTGTTAACATGTTATCAAATGTGGTCCATTTTGTTGGAGGAATGAGGGGGAACGGAAATTACTGAATAAATCAACTTTGAATTCACTTTGAATAAATCACAACTTAAATATTTCCTGGTGCTGCGCCATTCGTCGCTCCTCTATCTTACATTTATTTTCCCAGTTCTTTCCTCTCAGTGCTGGATTTTTTTTTCGTTTTTCCTCGTCGTTCTGCCATCCATTATTCGTCCGGGCCAGTAAAGGTCTCTGTCAGGGGGCTGCGCCGCTCTGTAATTCCAGTGGCTTTGCAAAAGGCCATTTTAACGAGAGCGTTGGGAACTGCACGAGCAGGAAGTGCCTGTCACCGTCTTTTTGTGTCGTTCAGAGATGCTGCTTTTGTCGGGTCGGAGAAAGTGTGAGATTGTACAGAAGTCTCCGAGTACAGAGGTGTAGAACCTACTCACCAATGTTACTCAAGTAATGAGGACAGATTTTGCACTGGTAAAAGTTTCTGGGAAACCAAGTCACGCTGAAGGATCTCGAAAAGGAATTGTTCTTGAGTGTTTAAAGAGAAGCTATATTTTTCTTAAATATTAGAATACGAAAAACATGCTTCATTTATTATAAAATTCAAATTTTATTTGCTACATCCATCCATCCTTCTATTATTATTTATCCGTCAATCTATCTGTCCATTTCTCGGACTTTCCAACTGTCTTTTTCATCCATCCATCCAACAAACCATCATCCTTCCATCATTATCTATTTGTTGATCTATCTGTTGATATTTCTGCGTACAAATTGCGCACAGCACGTGCAAGCTTCTCATTGGCTCATTGGTCAATTCTCATTGGCCAATCCAAGAAACAAGGTCTTTACTTTACTTTATAAAATGTACTTTATTTACACTACAAGTCTTTCTTTTAATCTAAATCAAAGCAAGCACATTACAATTACACTAATGGCTAGGCAGAAAATTAAATGTTTGAGTTAATCAAGTATAAAAAATTCTTTAGAGTAACACTACACGCCCTTTGCACTTTTCTCAGTGTAGTAGGTTGTGAGTTTGATTCCCACTGGAAGCACTGGAACTTTATGTAGTAGCTTCAACGTTTGACTGGTAATGCCAAGAGTCGGCTAATGGCATTAATGCAAAGAGCAAAGTAAAACCACTCAAGTGCTTCTCTACACCAGTCCAGTCCATTTGTAGATGATGTGCCGCTTAAACAGACACATCTACGGTGGAAAATGTGCATAATTCATTCTTGACTACATGTGGAACCTTGCAGACCATCAGTTGCTCTTTGCTCCAGAAGATCGGAATGGTTTACGACATCTCACCTTAAGGCAGATCCTACAGGAACCGATGTAGGTCATGACGTTCAGCCCTTCCTAGAACTTCCTGAAGCATCTCATGAAGACTTTTTTATGGCACAGTTGACATCGAAACTTTTATTTTCCTTTCATTTGCGTTTCTTATTATGGCTGTTGTCACAGTAATGTCAGTCTAACCATCCACCATCCATCCTTTCTTCCATCTGTCTGTCCATCCATACTTTTATCATTATCTGTCTGTCAATCCATCTGTCCATGACTTTCCAACTGTCTGTCTTTTTCATCATCCATCCCTCCATCCAACCATCCTCTTTTCTTCCATAATTATCTGTTTGTCAATCTATCTGTTCAAATATCTGACTTTTCAACTGTCTGTCTTTTCTTCCATTCATCAGTCCATCCATACATTCATTCATCATCTTTTTTTTCCATGATTATGTGTCTCTCCATTATCTATCCATCCATCCATCCGCTATTCTTCCAACATTATCTATGTCAATCTATCTGTTCAAATATCTGTCTTTGCAACTGTCTGTCTTTTCTTCCATCTATCAGTCCATCCATCCATTCATCATCTTTTCTTCCACCATTATCTATGTGTCGATCTATCTTTCCATATTTCTGACTTTCCAACTATCAGTCTTTTAAATCTATCCATCCATCACCTACTCTCCCATCACAATCTGTTGGTTTATCTGTTCATATATCTGACATACCAACTGTCTGTTACTTCCATCCCTCCCTCACTCCCTCCATCCATCTGTCTATCTGACTATACATTGGCCTGCCTACCTGTCTGTCTATCTATACATACGTTTTCATTTCAAAATCAAACGCAATTCATCCATAGTAACAGCATAATACAATTTTTTAAAAAGCCACTATGTCTTCCAGTTCATAAAAACAAAAACAGGACTCGAGGGCGGAGCCACATTTCCAAGTAGCACATTTGTGTCCCATGTCACGTTTTATGTGTAGTGTCACATCATTATAACACTACAATGTTTGTGTCACGCTTGTGTTAGTACAATTAATTATGCGGCATTATGCCCCGCCTCCTGACACAGTCTGCGTAAAGAGCAGCAAGAGTTTTGGACGCCACATCCGTCCAGGAGAGGAAATCTGATCCCAGGTCAGGATTTATGACTGTTTGGAGCTCTGACACGGACACGGATAAGAACCATCCAATCTATCCCGTGCTGTCATCCAACCTTCCATAAAGAATTCTGACTGGTATATATAATTACACTTATTTCTGGACGCTATTGACAATTGAATCTATAAGTGCTGCCCCGCGTAGCGCAGTGTGTGGTAGAACGTGTCCGTGTCTGTGTGTGCGAGCGCTCGGAATAATTTAAAACCGCAACTCCCTCTTAATGTCAGAGCAGCGAGTCCCAATCAATGGCGTCCAGTTTTGTTTCAGAGCTCATCTGCAACTGCGCTCGAATCGATTGATCCGACCCTTTTCTTTTCCCTGATAACCTTCACTCTCAGATGAGAGAGACATGAGATAGAGATGAGAGAGACATGAGATAGAGATGAGAGAGAGAGGAAGAGATATGAAAGATGAGAGAGAGATAGATAGATAGACACATGAGAGAGACAGAGTCAGAGAGACAGAGAGACGAGAGAAAAGGAGACAGAGAGAGAGAGAGAGATGGTAGAGAGATGAGATAAAGAGACAGAGGAAGAGGTG
>MU204420.1:9460079-9472214 GCA_017309775.1 Paedocypris sp. Pulau Singkep
TCTCTCTCTCTCTCTCTCTCTCTCTCTCTCTCTCTCTCTCTCTCTCTCTCTCTCTCTCTCTCTCTCTCTCTCTCTCTCTGCTACAGCTGTAATATATTATCCATGTCAGATTTGCTTTTATTAAATACAAATTAGATTCCTGGAGCTTTACAGCTGCTGCATCTGCGTCTGCTGAAGGAATATTGAGCTTTCATCTGCTGGCTATGAATTGCTCATTTGGCATCTTTTTTCCAATAGTGTTTAATAGATGTAAGGCGTATTGTTTTCTAACAGGTGGTTTACTGGATTCTTTAAGGGAATCGGATCACCTCGCCATCAGCGGTGCTGTCAGCTCAGTAAGAGCTTCAATCTTCTTGATTATTATATGTTTGTAGTGAAGCTCGATTCACACTGACTGAGATTTTACTTTCACTTTATCAGACGCGACGTGTGTTTGTTTCTGCTTTTGTATGTTTTACTAAATCGTTTATCACCTCCCAAAATGAATCAATTGATTTCTGATAATTGGATTTTTTAATCAATAATCATAAACGTGTTCAACACTTTGGTCAGCTAACACTGTTTGAAAGGTCTTTATACATAAAAAGTTGGACATATATTCTTCATTGATTGGACGTAGTCTTCAATCTATCCACCTGATCAATTATCAATCTCTCTGCCTTCTTTTTACCTTCTTTTATCTCTCTCTCACTCATTCTTTTTATCTCACTACTCACTGTCTTTTCCCTCTTTCCCTCTTTTTCTCACTCTCAGACTCTTCATTCTCTTTTTCTCTCGTTCCTCATACATTTTCATATTTATCTTTCGTTCTCTCTTCTCTTTGTCCACATTATCTCCTATTCTCCTGCTCTCGTTTTTTCTTGTTCTATCTCTTGTTTGTCTAATCTCTAGCTGTCCCTGTTTCTTTTTTTCCATCTCTCTTCTTGCTCTTTTTGTTCTTTTTATTAGTATTCTATGTAATTTGTTTTGTTCCTCTCTTGTTTCTCTGTTTGTTTGTTTCTTTCTTTTTTTGGTTCAAATTGTATACAAAGATTTATTATGAATTATTTCAAAACATAAACACACTGTGTATGCAGGTATACACAGGGACCACCATTCTGCAACAAGGTTTCCCTACAATCTCTCTTTACATAATTTAATTTGTCTCTCTTTTAATGTACAATAGACAATTACAGCAACATGGTTCAAAGCAGCTCAGGAGAAATTAACAGTTTGATGGAAATTAAGTGTGAAATTGCTTTAGTATCAGGTACATAAGGTTATAATTGTTTGCCTCGCAAAACCAAAGCCAGTTTTATCCATTAAGACTTTATTTTTCATTTATTTCATCCGACAGTTGTGGCCTAACGGTGGTGAATTGGACTTCAGAAGGTTGCAGGTTCAATTCCCACACCAGTAAATCCAACACCTCAAGACACTGCTTAACGCTGCCCACTGCTCCGGGTTTCACTACAATGACTGAATGGGTCAAATGCACTTTGGGAGGATGTATTTTGGCAGATGGTGTAACTAAGATTGTTACACCATCGTTACAAGATACACAAAGAAACAAATGGAACCATTTATTTTTGATTCCAGTCCGTAAAGCTATAAATAAAGGACTATAAATAAAGTCTGAGAATATATGGAGAAAAAAATTTTATCTGTGAAACATTGTTTTAATACATTGGAAATCAATATTTTTAAAATGCGTATATCCAATATATGGAGATTTTTAAATGTGTTTTTAAAATATACATGCATATATTGTTAAAAGCTGTTTTAGAATATATATATATGAATATAAATATAAATGAATATATGAACAATAATTATATTTCCATGTATTTAAATGTATTCAACCCAATAGTGGAAACCAAATGCACTTTGTATTTAAATATATTAAAATATTAGATTAGAGTAAATATACATATCATATCAGAACCGACACTGACCATGGCACAAAAATCTAGAACCAAGAATCGTAGAACCATTGTTGTACCTCAACCGAATGACAAAAGGTTTACTAATAAATCTCCAACCCATAACTTTAGAGTAAAAAATGTGTTTATGACCTAAAGGCAGAGTACTAAAGCAGGAGATTACTGCGTGAAAGCTGGCAAGTGGATTTTTGACTTTTTCTGGATTATTCCAACTCGGCCTTGAGAGATTGTCAGAATTCCTGAGCACAACTTGACTTATAAGTCGTCTGGAATATCGTATAGAATTACCAGCAAAGTGCAGTGATGTCCCTGATAGGTTGAGGAAGCGTTCAGAGGGCTGCTATTCCAAAGGCAGTGGATTTGTACTTTCATGGTGGGATCATTCAGCTTCCTGCTGATGGGAGACCACCCCGCTCAGTGGAAGCAGCGCTTTTTAGGATTCTGCAGGGCAGTTCAATGATAGCTTGGCTGTGCTAACTGTGTAAATTCGTACCATTTCTATCAATTATTAATGCTCCCTGTGGACCTGTAACAGAAAGTGGATTTATCATGCTCCGCAACACCATCTCCCCCGGTCAAGACCCCCAGTCTCTTAAAGAAACAGCTCGGTGCGCATTTCAACCTGATTTATAGAGACGATTGTTGAGATTAAGAATCCAAACTGAGGCAATTTGTTTTTTTTTTTTTATCACAAATCGCTTCTAGATTAAATAAATAGTTTCCAAAATGATGCATGCACAGGTGTAAAGTACTTGAGTACAGGGACTTTGTTACTTTACTTAAGTATGTTTTTTTGCTACTTTGTACTTGTACTGAGTATCAAAAATAAAAGCAACTTTTACTCTCAACTTCACTACATTTGTGATTGAAAAGCTGTACTCTTTACTCCACTAAATTTGAAGGGCATCGTTTTTTTACCATGGTAAATTTCTTCGGGGAATGAAGCGATAACGCCATCTGCAGGATGCTGAAGGTACTGGATGTTGCTTATCATTTCACAAATGTTATTACATCATGTATAATTTAGTAATCCGAATGTATTTTACTCTTTTTTTTCTTTACACACTTAATTTTGACTGAGACTGACTTTGTTCTTTTTATCTACTTTGTTCTACCATTTTTAAAACATTGAGATGTTAAATTGTGTTTCTGTATTAGAGAACAAAAGCCCATGAATAGAGTTTGTTTTCACATTCCTTTTTTTTTTTGTTTGCCTAAAATCAGTAAAATACTCAAGTTCTTTCAAATTTGTATACTTTCCTACTTTGACTCAAGTTTTTGTTTTAAATGGTGACTTGTTACTTTTGAGACGCTTCACTAGTGCGCTTTGAGACAGTTGAGGGTGAAAAGCGCTTTTCAAACGCTCTGAACTTGCTACTAGTAAAGGAGTCGTTTTTACAATAATTATCTGTACTTTTACTCAAGTATGGCAGTCGGGTACTTTTTACACCACTGCATGCATGCACAGCCACATAATAAGAATGTGCTTTCTCTGCTTTGTAGAGATGCCACGGCACAAGATTAATGTGTGTGGAGCTCCAGGATCCAGCTTGACCACACGCTCCACACAGGAAGTGTCCTACAGATGGGCTCCGTTGCATGGACACCCCACCGGGCAACATGATGCTGCCTGAGACAGACCCTCCGAGGGCCTCCAGGGGTCTTCTGATATGTCAGCCCCCGCTGAGCCGGCAGGTGCGGGCGTGTTCCATCATGATGATAATGGCACGAGTGGGGATTCTGACAGCTGGACCTCAGACGTTCTGGCTTACCTGTAGAACCGGATGGCTTTCTTACAGCTTTCTTACAGCAAGTGTGTGTGGGATTTTTTTCAGACATTTTCCTTTCTTTGCTGCAGAGTTGTAACAAGTACCATATTTAAGTAAAAGTACGAATAGGTACTATTTAAGCTACTCCAATACAAGTAAAAAGTATATAAAAGAGAGAGAGAGAGAGAGAGAGAGAGAGGAAAATATTAAAAAATATACATACGTTAAAAAAACTCAAAGAGTCAAAGTAGAAAAATATCGAATTTTAAAAGAACTTAAGTATTTTACTCATACTGAATTTAGGCTAAAAATAAACAAAGAAATGTGGAAAAAACTTTCTTTTTTAAGCCCACTGCTCCGGGTTTGTGTGCTTCTCGTGTATGCGTGTGTGTGTGTGTGTGTGTGTGTTTGTGTAACTTGTAGAGCACAATTTTGATAAAATCCCTAGTGATCATATTGCAGTGGTGTATAGTATCTGAGTAAATAGACTTTGTTACTTTACTTAAGTAATTTTTGGCTACTTTGCACTTGTACTGAGTATGAAAAATATAAGCAATGTTTACTCTCTACTATATTTTTGATTGAGTTTCTGTACTCTTTACTCCACTACATTGGAATGAACACTTACCGTTACTTGTTAAATTGTGATTAGCACAAGTCAGCTTCTTTTTCTATCCTGGTTAATTTCTTGGGCGGATGAGGTGATATCGCCATCTGCAGGATGCTAAAGGTACTGAACGCTATTCATAAGCTAATTCATATATTCAATAATCAGCGGTAGCACTTTTTTGCACATTTCCGTTCGACTGAGGCTGACTTATTGTTCTTTTGAATCTGCCATTTTGAAACAGAGGCGTTAAATTTCATTTCTTCATTAGGAAATAAAATCTATGAAAAATAAAGAGTTTCTTGATATATTTTGGCCTAAATTCAGTACGAGTGAGTTCTTTTAAAACTGAACACTTCACAACTTTTTCTCGTCCTCTTGGAATTGGTGACTTGTAACGGAGTCATTTTTACAGGTAGGTTTGGTATCCGTACTTTTACTCAAGTATGTTCAAACCCGCCAACTTTTTTCTTACTTTCTTTCTTCCTCAACACCATCTAGTCCCGTGTTAGCTAATCTATTCATGTAGTTGACGGTAATCTGTGGCTCCCGAGCCTGACAAGCCGATTAATAACTGGCTGTTGAGTGTGTCCATAAGCAGGACTTTAGCGTGGAACTCTGTGCAAAGTGAATTTCCTCCATTAAGATGACGTGTCGTCTATCCTTAAAGGGTTAGTGCTGTGAATTATTGAAGAGCGTCACAACGGGAAAGAACCAGCCGAAGAAACGAAGACAGACGAACAAAAGGCCAAAACGAATGCTCCTTCAAACCGATGTTAAATCTTAATTTGGGTCAGCGTTGTGTTTAAAGTGCTGTGGAGAAATCCACCGGGTCCGAATACACAGTTCCACGGCCCCATTAGTGATAAGTGCTGCTGATAGATGCTTGTGTATCAGACTCACTGCGTCTCTCCGGGGAGGCTGAGAAGGATCCACTGCGAAGCGTCGCTTTTGTACGTTGAAGCGAAAACACACGCTCTCCGTTTCATACTCGCTGCGCTGACATGGATTCCATTAAACTTGGTTAATAATTGAGCGGACAGATAAAACCTGGAGTGTATAGATGCTGCCTTTCCCACACGTGCAATAAGAATTTAATGCCTTACCTGAAACGCGCTCCGAGTCGGACGGAGGTGAAACGCGAAGGAAGTCGCATCGTTGTTGGTTTCGCTGTCGAGAATATTTTCATCTTTCCTGACGAAGACCAAACGAGAACTGTGTTAAAACTCCCGCTCAGGGACGAAAACTTTAACTCCATTTTTGGACATTTTCATCAACGAATCAAAAACGAAATAAAAATGCCTTTGGTGACGACGTCCAATCAGAACCAGAGATTGTGGAGAACGGCGGGTGCATAATCGTGATTTTCGAGAATACGTTCTATTTGGATTAAAAGAAAAGTTCACAAAAATAAGTTCAAGAACAATAAATGTTAGTATATTCAATGTTAGTATAATCTTAGTATATATTTTATATGGTCATTAACTAAGTATTTATATTTCTTAGACATAGCGACTTTAGTGAACATTTATAATATTTTTGCTTTATTTTATTATAATTTAAAATATATAGCACCTATATTTTTGTTGAATAAATCTATACTGTGGATTAGTCAACGAAAATGTTGTGGTTTTTAGTCGACTAAAGTTAGACTACAACTAAGAAAATGAAGGTGACTAATTTGGGTAACTAAGTTTTTTTGAAAACTAAGTTTTAGTCGAAAGACTATGACTGCTTTCATCTGTTCATCAAAAAACCAACAGCACCATGATAGTAAAAAATAATAAGTGAATAATAGGTGAAAGTTCTATAACAACAGTAATTAATCCCTGAAGGATTTAAATGTGGAACGCTACTGTACTCTCACTACTGTACATCAGTGTGTGGTGAGATGTGCTTATAGCTGTAGAATAGTAGAGGTATAGCTGTAGTTTACAGAATGCATTATTAATGCAATATTTAATGCATTATTTCAATAAAACCAGATTTTGTTTAATACAATTAACGATCACGTGATAAAATCATTAAAGGTCATTTTAGTGAAGACCTATATATGTTTTTGCTCCTTTTTTTGGACTCTAAACCTTTACGTTAATCCTTGTCATGAAGACATGTCAATTAAGGCTGAAAGATAATTTTTTTTTATTACCTTATGACTTAATTTACAAATTTTTTTAAAATTAATTTATAGCATACTGGTTATGTCACAGATGGTGATTTGACATCAAGACAGATGTCTGTCAATGAATATTTTATGCTTAGATTTTCTCTTATTCTCGCTTATATGTGTTTGTTTAGAGATGTTTATTGTATGTATTCTCTACAAATAAAATTCTACTACGTTTAACTGAATTTACCAGAGTAACATTATTTTCAAGCCTTTTTGAATCATTGGAACTTGTATAAAAGTGCAACTGTGTCTATATTCAAACCAAACGTTTACTTTTTAATGCGATGAGTTTATTTTTCATACCTTGTACATGTTTCATTGTGTAGCGTTTTCCTTTTCAAAAGAAATTCTGGTGCGTTTAACTGAATTTGACCGAGTTACTTAAATTTTTCAAGCGATGCGGAATCACTGAGACTTGTGCAAAAGTGCAACTGTGTCTAAATTTAGGCAAAACGTTTGATTTATAATGCAGTGACTCTTCTGTATTACTTCATACAACTGAACTCTCTTACTATAACAAGAACACTATACAAAAAAAAAATCTAGTAAGATTAATGAAATCTGAATAAACCTAAGGTGCTTAAAAATTTCAATACATTTTCCCTTTTATTTCAAATCTTAAAATGCAGTAACTCCTCTGCTTCATACATTATATATGTGGACAGTCTCATTCTAACACATCATCTTTTCAAAACAACTTCTAGGATGTTAAACTGAACTGACTTGTGTTTTAGAAGTTGCAGTTTTTATTAACACGTAGATGTTGCGGTCGGCGTGGAACAGTAATGCAAAATAGTCCAAATAAAAACCAATGAAATAAAAACATTTACAAATAAAAACGAAACTGAAACTCATAAAACAAATCAGGACCAAATGTCAACTAATGACTAACATAAAAAAAAACTAAACACAGGTGACAACTTTACATACCTAACAAATGATGAACCAGGTGAGAACAATGATCACAGGAAGTGACAGACACCAGGAATTCTGGGTTTTGTAGTCCATTAAAAAAAAAACATTCTTGAAACGTGACAGTAGAAGCACAGGAACATCTAGTCTAGTACACGAATCTGAACTCATATATAATGCCATTTTATTTACAGTTTACAGCAGTAATTGAAATTGATTAAGTTAATTAAATTAATTAAAACATAATGAAATTGTTATACGCGTTTGCAGAATTTTAACTCAAAAACTGTGCAAAGACACAAAACAATTCTACAAGCCACAATTAATATATTATTGGTGATAATTTAAATAATAAATAAATCAATCACAATCGTGGGAACACCAAGCCGAGAAACGAATGAACATATCACAGTTGTGGCGTAATTTCAGACAAGCGACTGGAGCGTAACGACTCCTCGCGCTTGTTTTCTCGCTTTCTTCTGGTTTCAGACAGATTTTCCGTGGATTAGGTGACGCGCCGGTTGAACGCTCGCTTAATCGAGCATGTGTCCTGGAAGTGTGTGGAAGAAGACGGTGCGCTGGTGTTTATCAGAAGCGTTGGGTGGAATGGTTATACGTTCACATCCTTTGCTCAGTTGACGTGATTTATGTAATAATTATTTCTAGTCTGGATTATGTCTTGATCCTAATGATTTATTTGCACTTTTGCGCAGAAGAACCTTCAACTATCTGACTTCTGAGTCTCGGGTTTTTGCAAAGGCTCTTCCCTCCTATTATCTTTGGGTTAAATTGACCTGTGTTAAAAGTTTAAAAATTAAAAAAAAAAAAAATAATAAAATAAAATACTTAAAAGTCTTCTTTCACTTTGAAACTTCTCCTGCTTGTCTTAGTTGGTGTAATCTACATATACACAAAATATGGTTCAGTTGACATTTTTGTAACGCCCGCATGTTTTTGTTAGATAAAAAGATAATGTTGGGGCTGATTTGACCTTTCAGACAAAAACTAAAAACTAGGAAAGGAACTAAAAAGAATCAGAAAGATCAAAAATGTGTTTCTTTGCAACAACGAGACAGAATACACAGTTTCACACACACACACACACACACACACACACACTCACAGTATATTTGTAGAAAAAACATGTAGCGTGGTGTTAAATATAGTACATGAACTGAATCATTATATTTTTTTATATGATATAATTACACCAAATAAGACAAGCAGGAGACGTTTCAGAGTGAAAAAATTATTTTAGGTATTTTTAAATATTTAAAACTTTGAAAACGGGCCAATTTGACCCGAACATAAGAGAAGCTTTATCTCTGCCGTGTTTTCTCAAACAAACAAAAAGTTTTCTGCTTAAAAAAAGAGAAGCGCGACTGAATTATTACACTTCTTTGCATTTGCATATCTGTGTATTTTTCAGCTGTCGACTCCAACCAGCGTCTCGCCGACCTTCCACCTGCGCTAGCTGATGTATGTTCTCGCTTTGCATAAACTATTTCTTTAATATAATGCGGCGTGCACAAACACGCAAAAGTTTGAGGTCCACTGTGTTAGGTCCAGTGTCAAGTGATTAAAATACTTTTTGACTGAAAAAGTAATGTAACGGATTACTGTTAATTTTTTGCCGTTTTAGTTAGTTCAACCATCGTGATTCAACCATCGCGTATTAACTACTTTGTGGATTTTTTTCATTATCACTAAAAGCAACATATTGCAGATTTTCCGGACAATTCGAAAATAGCCGCGATATATGAAGACCCCAAATATTTGGTTAATTTTAATAATAATTAGTGTTTACAGATGACTTACATACGACTACCGATGAAGACATGACTCCCTCAATCACACATGATCTCATGCTCTCACTCACCTGCCAGAACATCCACGCAGCGAGAAGAACACAGAGAACCCAGGCCTGGTCTGGACTTCTTCATCTTCTTCTTCATCTTCATCTTCTCTGCTTTCCTCCTGGCATCCCGGCGAAGTTTAGAAGCTTGAGCTGCCGTGGGCTTGAACACATGAATGGCGCTGCTTGCATATTAAAACCTCAATGAATATTTAAAATACTACCTTGCGTCTGTTGGTCAAATATTGATCAACGCTTTGATGTGATTCTAGACATTTTTCGAAATCTGTGATGCCAAACGTACGGCCCGCGGACATGTGAAGGTGCTTCGTGTGGCCCTGCTGGTACTTATTTGAGTTTATTTCGTATCAGAGGAGTAAAGCACTTGAGTAAATGGTTACTTGAAGTGTTTTTGGCTTACTTTGTACTTTTACTGAATATCAAAAATATAAGCCACTTTTACACTCTACATAACTACATTTGAGTATCTGATGTACTCTTTACTCTTTACTGATGTACTTTTTACTCCACTACGTTTGAATGGACACTTACCGTTACTCGTACGCTGTGATTGGTCGACAAGTGGGCATCTTTTTATACTGCGGTTAGTATATTGTACGGACGAGGCAATATCGCCATCTGCAGGATGCTGAAGGTACTGGATTTATCTGCCACTTTGAAACATTGAGGTGTCAAATTTCAGTTCTATAATAGGAATCTCATAAACCAAGAATACTTTACGACAGTATTGTAATTTCACTGGATGGTTAAACGCAGAGCTCAATTTAAAAATGGCCAACGGTAGCCAATATTGACAAACTCACTTACTTTAAATTTGCTAAACGAAGAACTGAAACTAAAACAAATTTGGGAAGAGACAAAGAACAAAACCTTGGTGTCCTTCTCACCACAAAGACTACACTGGAAAAAATAAACGAATAAAAAGAAATTAAATCAATTAAAATTATCTGCCAGTGGGGTGAGACAATTTTACTTGGTAAGACGACTTCAAACAAGTCCTATTTTCTTGAAACCAGAAAATTAATCTTTCACTCTTAATTCTAGACTAGTTAATTTATCTTGTAAGGAAAAAAAACTTTTTTTGTGTAATTCCAAGATTTTTTGGCTTGTCAAGAAATTATTTTTTGCAGTGCATCATGTTTGTTCTTCAAGACTCCATCCATCCCTCCATCCATCCTCTTCCACTTATCCATCTAAGACTCAATGTGACAATATTTCACGCAAACACTCAAAACTCCTCTTGTCAAATTTTTTTTTTTTGTCACATACACATTATATAAGGTACAAAATATAGTGAAATGTATTTTTCCATTGTCCAGCATTTAAACAAGGGGGGTTGGGTGCATGCCAGCAAAGGGATACAAAAAAAAATAAAAATACTATAAAATAAAATAAAACTAAATATGAATAAAATACAAAAAAAAAAAAACCATGTCACGTTAATTTTGCCATTCATGGATTTTTCATTTTGTCTCACATCCCGACAACCAAACTCATTTAAAACACCAATTGTTTCAAAAGTGCGGATGTGGTGGATGGAGAAATCCAGAAATGAAAGACAGACTGGTCATCACTGATCCACTCCACAAACAGATAAAAGAATATTCGTCTTTAAAAAATTCCAGACTTGTCCACTTTTCCGAACATGCCATGCTCACGCCAGCAAAGGCCTCGGAGAAGCTTCGATTTGCGCTGCAGATCCTGGAAGAAGCCAGTCCATCAGCTGGAGAAGTTCAGCTAACCCAAGCCAACCCCCGTCCCAGCGGTCACGTCCCCTCTGGCTGCTGCGTCTGCTCTGGGATCCCACTACACAACCCTGCCAAACTCCATTACTTTTCCTTCAGTAGTTTTGCTCGGAGAAGCCCTGTGAGATGGGCTGAGCGAGGAAACAACTGACAAAGAAAATAGAATCATATTGAAACAGTAAAAAGAAAACGGTTTTCTGGGCATCAGATGGCATGTGGGAATCCGATCGCGGGTCACAAATCTAGTTTAGTGTGAGATTTGACGAGGCATCAAGACACGTATGATAATCAAATGTAATGTATTTATTATTATTATTTATTTATTTATTATTATTTATTATTGTTATTTTATGTGGATTTGTGTTTTCTCCAATTATAGATTGAAAAACTAGTGTGTGAGTGTTTGTAATTGCCTTGTGAATAATGATAAGTTTGAGTTTCTGTGTGTGTGTGTGTGTGTGTGTATGTTTGCGCTAGTTAATGCAATTGCGTGTGTTTGTGTGTGTTTTTGAATGTGTGTGTGTGTGTGTTTGTTATCGCGTAAATGTGTGTGTGTTGTTGTGCGTTTATGTGAACACGTTTGCATGCAAGTGCGAGTAAGTTTGTGTGTGTGTGTTTTTTGTTTATGCTAGTTAATGCAATTGAGTGTGTGTGTGTTTTTGTGTGTGTGTGTGTGTGTGTGTCTGTTATTACGTAAATATGTGTGTGTGTGTTGTTGTGTGTTAATGTGAACATGTTTGTATGTAAGTGCGAGTGAGTTTGTGTGTGCATCTGTGCTAGTTAACGCAATGAAATGTGTGTGTTTGTGTGTATGTGACAGCGCAGGCATGCTTGTGTGTGTGCGCGGTGTATGTTAAAAGACTGTGTGTCAAAGCGCAATTGATTCTGTGGGTGTGTGTCCGTGTCTGTGGACAAAGTGTATGTCAAAAGACTGTCAACACGCAATTGATTCAGTGTGTGTTGGTGTGTGTGTGTGTTATTGCATATGTGTGTCTAGGTGAACGTGCTTGAATGTATGTGCGAGTGAGTCTGTGTGTGTGTGTGTGTGTGTTTGTTTTTGTGGTACTGTTGCGGGCATGCGTGTGTAACTGTTTGTTTGTTCAATTTACACTGTGTGTGTGTGTGTGTGTGTGT
>MU204420.1:9473913-9521714 GCA_017309775.1 Paedocypris sp. Pulau Singkep
TCTCTCTCTCTCTCTCTCTCTCTCTCTCTCTCTCTCTCTCTCTCTCTCTCTCTCTCACTCTTCCTAACACAGTTTCTTTTCTCCCTAACACTTTATCTTTCTTTTTTCTCAATCTTTTTTTTCTCAATTTTCTCCCTTATTTCATCTCTCCCTTTATTCTTCTCACTTTCACCTACTAACTTTCAACCCCATCTCTTTTTTCTAATTCTCTCTCTCTCTCATTCTAAATTGTAAAGCAAATTGTTAAGTTATCTATTGTATAATTCAATAAACAAGTTGCTAGGCGTCTCAGTTAACAATAATACTGGTAACTATGAATTAAGTTACTTATTGAGTAATTAGATTTTTCTACTTTTCAGACAGCGTAATTATAAACTGAATTACGAATCATCCGTAATTACATTAAAATTGAAATGCACTTAGTTACTTTTCCAAAGTACGTTATCCTCAAAACAAACTGAGGATGCTAGTGTTGTCAGATCTGTGTCTGAGGAAATGATAATGGAGCAGTAATGAACTGTTAGTAACTGAAGCGCGAGCTGTCTCACTGTAGCGAGTTAGCGCTTTAGCAACTCATCCTAATCAACGAGTTACTTTTTAATTAGCTTAATCAAACCCATGTGACTTAACCGCTGCTCTGCGCGCATTCACACACCTGGAGATGGCAGACTCAAGATAAGAGGCGCTTTGTGAACTGATTGTGGCTTGATAAAGAAAAGAGAGATGGATCCCTGTTGGTAGAACGCAGATCATTGTGGTGTTGTGAGGAGTCATGAACACCAAATCCAGATGGATGTTGTGTTTATTTACGGTCAATATGAAGAGTTGTCCTGAGCACTGGGGGCGGGTACAAATGCTAATTATATTCATGTTAAACATGTATTAATTACAGGAATATCTGTGTAATGAGGAGTGAATCGTGTGATACATGATTTGATCGTCTCCTTTTTAAACGTCAATTTGAGAATATTTCTTTCTGGAACCTTCATGTTCACCTGCCAATTCCATTGTTCAGTTTGATTGATTGATTCATTTAGTCATGCAGTGAAGTTACACACAGTAGAGTGAATACACACAAACCTCAGTTGTAGAGTTTCTATAGTGGAACTTTATTAGACGAGCTACAACATAATTCGCCCACTTGAGTGCAATATTTCTGGGAATTGCTTTACCAATTCTTTTTTTTTTTTTTTTTTTAGGTGGTTCCGACCATTTTTCTGACTCTCATCACCTCACATTCACTTTTAGCCTGTAGTATATAAAATATCTTTTTTCAAAATTGAAATACGGTGGTACTTACAAACGTCATAGGTAACGAAAATCCAGAGTAAGTGTCCGAGCGGAACATTCTGATGACGGCAGTTCTGTATCCGCGTTGACCAAGCGACGTTACCGTTCTCGTGTATTTCGTAAACTTCAGGGATTTTTGTGACAAAAATTCAAGATGGCGGTTTTGTACTTTATGTAATGGCACGCATTAGATGAATGACATATGAAACACTGCCCAGCTAACAACATTTTCGCCGAGCAAAACGGCTCAAATTAATTAATTAATTAATCAACAAATTGATTTAGCAAGTCGGGGTAGCACTGTTTTGGAGAGATTTGTCTGTATTTGTGAACTGTAATTTACAGCTTTTGCAGAATTCCCAGAAAATGTTATAATCTATTGAATCTGAATTGAATTTAGTAATCTCAGAATCACAAAAAATTGGACTGACTAATGAAAACTAGCTTTGAGCCGTCAGGACTTTGGGTCTCGAATGCTCTACTTATTTACTCTACAAGTTTTTCAGATAAGGCATTTGTTTCGTGATTCACATTTGGTAAGATTGGCTTTAGCACAGATTCTGGAACAGACCCTGTGCCCGAGAAACGGTTTAGTGGTCCGATGTATTTGTTTGCAGTAGAAATGACTTCAGCGGGAGCGAGAATGCACCAGAGATGAATCATTTGATGGAAGCTCCATTCAAGCAGCATCTCGGTTTCTCTCGTCTCCCATGACAGCCTTGTCACATCAAGCCGGCATTAACCGACAGAGTTGCTTTTTTAAAGAAGGGCTATTTAAGAGTTTGCATCTCTCTGGAGAAGCTTCTTCAAATCTTCTTAAATCGCCGAGCAAGCACAAACAATCCGGATTCACACTGTGGAGAAGAAGAGAAACAAGCAGCAGAGTCGTTTCTCTAAAGACCAACTTCTTTGAGCAACATCCAGCTCGTATTTTGACAAGTCTGATCATAATCCAGACAAATCTGTCCATCAAGCAATAGATCACGATCTACAGTTTGTATCACGTCCCGCTACAGTCAGTAAACCGGCGCTCAGCTGTTACGACCACGTTAATGGTAAATGCACTTCAGCGGTGCAAACCATAAACCGAAGGCGAAGACGGAAGAGTCCTGACTCTGTCTGTGCCATTATCTCAGTCTTCAGTGAGTTAACATGGTTATGCCGTGCACTGCACCAACAGATCGATACATGCTTTAGTCCTTGATGCATTTCTAACACACTTGATAACTAAGAACCTTCATTTAATCTGCTCGGCGGCTCTACACCTCGGCTAGATAATGGGAGAAAACACTGGGTCGTAGCTGGAGAGGAGCCACTGCAAGAGTAGATCTCCAGCATTCTTTCGATTTTAGCATTCGATGTCAATCAAGCATCAAGGAGCGCAGCTAAATAGTCTGTTCTTCTGGATCTGGGGCCAATCACAGCAACTCTGGGTCTAAAGGAGGGACACACCTTGGCGGGACGCACCTGGACCTTGGTCTCAATCTAAAGTGAGGGGTCACTCGGTAAAAGGACTTTTCAACCCTAACCCTAATGTAACAGGATAAAATGTTAGTTAGTTTGTAGTTTGTACTTTGTACTTGGAGGTGTTTAGTTGTTTTTTATAATAAGTACCAGTAGGGGGGGCTGCGAGTCTCGGGAGTCAACAGGAAGTGACGTCAGCCGCCACCTCGGCAGTTCCTGAGGAGAATCGTGGCAATCGTACCCCATCCTCAACTAAAAGTTAATAAAAGTTGTTATTTTTGGTTAAATATTATTTAATTGTTGTTTTACTTGCAACTGCTGTACGTTTTTGTTTTGTTTTGGTGTGTTTGCGATCGCAATGGTCGTAGTTTGATCGCAATGTTTGACGCTACATGTGACAAGCGAATGACGGAGTTTTTAATGAATGTTACTTTATTTTGCAGTCGGATGACGTTTTGTTTTTCACTCCATAACCTCCAGGTGCTGTTCACAAATGTATACCATTATTTTATGTGTCGTTAAAGTTTGTTAAGAAATGTGATTTTGGGGAGTTCCTGAGGAGAACTGGCGAGTTGGATGACGTTTTGTTTTTTATTCCATAACCTCCAGAATAAACATTGCTGAAGAAGTATGTTGGTAGAAGAAGTATATGTCTGGAATGGATGGACTTTAGGTAACAATCCAATTTCCTTTCAGTTTCGAGTTTTTGGATTAGTGTGAATATAACAATTTCGTTAAACGAGAGAAGCAAGAGCCTGCTGAAGAGGTGGTCTCGGTTTGATTCCAAACAATCTCTTGTATGGTTTGTTGAAGGTGTGGATGGAATACGACCTTGAACTGACCTAGCAGTAGAAGTCTCTGATGCTTTTGAGAAGATTGTTTATGGGATAGTGGTGTGTTTTCTACTTTGACTAGCCAAAATCAGAGGCAATTCAACTTGACGGAGAAGGATTCACAGAGTTAGCAGATACACACAGTCTTGAACCGCTTTTCCTACATGTAGTGATTTTTTTCCCACACGTTACATTTTTCAGCCATTTACTCAAAAATTAAAAATATCTCAACTGTAGGGGATGAAGTGTATTAAACTCTTGATGAATTGGCTTTTTCGAGCTGAACTGGTGTTTTTCGTACAATTTCTGATGGCAAACAAGACGCCAGTTTTTGCACCTAGTACCCAGTTAGCGATTAATTCACTAAACCTACAATAAAAAACCATTAGGATGACGCAAATATATTTTATGCAGTTTCAAGGTCTTAAACTGGCATCTTTATCACCTTATATGTTCCATATCATTCTCCTTCCTCTTGAATGGTGATTCGACAGCCGTTGTTTGCGAAATGTCTTCTTCAGTTAGAAGTGATGACACTGTGAAACCCGTTGCAGTTTGGTTTTCCTCCAGGGTTGCTATGGTTTGTATCTGAACATTGGCTGGTCTTTGTTCGTCTGGTCCTTCTTCTCTGCAGCAGAACATCATCATGACGTCTTACACTATCTATTTCAGTCATCGTAAATCTGAACAGTAATTGCGCATTGAAATCTCGTTAAGAGGTTTATCTGATTTTGTGTCTTTTTCTGCTGTTTTGTTTCAAGCTCCTCTTGTATCCAGATGAAGCCTTGAGATACAAGCGCTAATCTCCCGCTATCGGGCGAAGAACGCCGGCAACACAACCCCCCTTTAAAATTCTCCATATTGAGAAGAAAACAGAATATTTTAAACACAGAGACAACGCGAGTGATCAAAAAAAAAATGAACATCCTAATCTCCTTTGAGTCTTTGGCAATCTGTGGACGAGCTGAAAACATCTTTGTTGTGGGTTTATGTGTTGGTCTGTCTGTGGAGACCTCTGACCTACGTCTGAGGGTAAAGAAAGGTGGCTCTTGTTTTTCAATATTCTCGCCATGAAATCAGCAAGACCTGATTCCTCCAGTAATCTCCTCACTGGCACTGGTTCTTTGTGAAAACTGGAGCATTACAAGCTTTTCTGTTAATACCCAGTGAGAATGTCTTGTCTCTCTTGGAAGCGCCGCTAAAGATCTAATAAGATATCATTGATGTTATTCGTTTTGATGGGTTGTTTTGATGTGGGGTTTGTTGGACTCATTCCAGGTAAATAAATATAGACAAGAAAGCAAATAAGCATTTAGTTTCTCTCAAACCCCTGAAGAAAAAAGAATCTGGGTCTTTTATTTACAGTTTTGACTTCACACTGTGGCTTTATCTCTCTTTGGCTTTATCCCCTTGTTCCTCAAACCTTAATTCTGTGCTAATTTGAGACAAGTTTGAGGCCCGGTCAGGGTAGAAGACTAGAAGACTCCCACCAATCCAGAGTTCGTATTTTATCTTTCTGTCTTGATTGGTTGGCTGTCAATCCAGCCTGCAAGCCCCGCCTTCAGGACCAGACTTGCTGGGATTGGCTGTAGCTCCCTATGACCCAGAAATGGAAAAGCTGTTCAGAAAATAAAAGAAAAGATATGAAAAAAATCTAATGCACATCAAAACAAATATTTTTAACGATTGTTGATGTTTTGCTATTATTACAAAACAATGTGCCCGATAAACAATTAACTGTTAATTGTCAATTAACTGTCAGGTGCAACATCTGCGTGAATGTACAATATTTGTGCAATATTTTTCTATTTATTAATGTTTTTTTCATAACAAATTTACATTATTATTAACATTAATTTTTACGTTTGTTGTGTGAATTTTAATGTTACATTTTTGTGTTTTATTTCTTTTGAGTTTTCATTTCTTTTTTATTGTATTTCAATTTTTTCTTGTATTATTTGGAACAGGAGGGTAGGAAAGATGGAGTCAGACCACATCTAATTCTTTGTTTGTCATGTACATACTTGGCCAATAAAGCTGATTCTGATTATATTTTATTAAATTATTTTTGTTTGTGTGCTGTTTTGTATTTTCATGTTCCCTTTTTTGTGTTATATAATTTTTTTTTTCTTTTTTCAATAATTTTTACCTTATTTTTCACAAATAATGTGTATTACATGTACCTAAAAGATGGCATATTTTTCAAAATTTTGAAAAAAAAAATGAATCTTTCTTTTATATTTCAATTTGTCAAAACTCGAAGTAGACATTACATCCCGCAAACAATTTGACATAATTATTCAAAAAAATATAATACATTATCCACAAAAAAAAAAAAATTTATTAAATTGTGCAGCATGTCATCTGCTTTTCTAATAATAATTTCACTAGCTCTCAACTCTTAGTGCTTAATTTTGAAAAGTGTTTAAAATATTTCCACCCGTAAATGACCCAGTATGCAAACAGGGCAAATTCTTCAACAGATTGTTACCTCTTTCTTTTTCTCTTTTTTTTTAACAATTTTCCTGTAGCCACCGTCGGTCTTCTGGGACTCGGGCACATATGTTCCCAAATAGATTTTAATTACAATCTCACCTTGTGCTTTGTCTGAGCGCTGTGATTAATAATAAAGGAATCAGGGCCTAATCGTGGGTGCAGGAGGATGTGCCAGCAACCAAACAGGGTCAGAAGGAAGTGACCGGCGTCCCTTAGGGGTCCACTTGGCATCATGTTCCCATGAAAATTGGATTTGTTAGACCTCGGCGGCGCTCCGATGTCGGAAAGTGTGGCTGCTTCCCTCTCCAGAGTTGGCAAATCAAGTTTTCATCAGCGGGAAAGGATGTCGCCACGCCATCCTCTCGTAAATCCTCCCGTGCAGTTACGGAGAAAAGCCGAGAGGAGGATCTGTGTTTCTGGGGCAGTTTGTGAACTCGTGGAGTAATTACAGTGTGTTTGTGTTCAGGAGTTCTGAACACCAACGCGGATTAGCTCCAGTGTTCTTATTCAATTCAATATCCTTTATTAACTCAACTTGATGGATTTTTAAGGTTCCGTTGAAATGGTGGTTTTAAGTAACTTCAGTAAGTTGTTGTGTAGTGGTGAGTAGTGGCGGTTCTAGATTGAATAATGCCCTCTTGCCCCCCATAAGACTCTTATTCTGTACAGTATACAAACATATACACACACACACACACACACACATATATATATATATATATATATACACACTATATTTATTTATTAAATATATATATTACTTATTCTATGTAAATATATTAAAAAGGGGTTAGGGTAATATTAGGTTTATTTATATATTTATATAAACATATTACCCTATCCCCCTTTCTCTATTTGGTTGAATATATTTAAATACAATACGATTAATATCAATATATACATGTACATGTTAAAAACAACATTTCCCATTTACCGTATTGTATATACGCATTTTGAATTTTTTTTTTTAAATATATTAAAACATTGCTTCACGGATACACTTCCCTGTGACCCAGAAATGGAAAAGCTGATAAGGAAATAGATGGATTGATACGTATATGAGGATTTTTTTGGTCTTGTCACATGGGTGTTTACAAGAAAATACAGAATTATGTTTTGAAAAAGTCAAAGATGAACACCAATATGTAGAAAGAGGCAAATAAAGATAATCGAAAAAGTCTGGCGAACAGAACAATAGAACAAACAAACAAAACTTTTTTAACAGATAGCAAAGTGCTCAAGTTCAGATGTAAACTCAACACTCGGCACACATCTATTGAAACAGACCAAGATTACAACTAGATAAGATTAATAAAAGCATGTTTTTTGGTTGACTTTAAAGAATATTACTAGATTTTAGAGATCATGGTGCACGTTCTTTATTCAATTACGAGGAAAAGACAATCATCTATTGAGATCTAAACGTCATAAGAAGAATTGTGAGGTCTCGCTTGAAGAACTAATGAACTAATTCTTAGTTTCTGTGTAGATGGCATATTTGAAGAAGATCTTATAATAATAATAATAATAATAATAATAATAATAATAATAATAATAATAATAATAAGAGTATTTGTGGGGCACTTTTCACAGTTTTAACTGTCTCAAAGCGCACAAAATCGTCATAAGATCCCATCTTTATCGTATAATCTCTTCCGAGGACCTTCAGAAACTAATCTGGGTGAAACTGATGACAACAGTCTTGCAAGTTCAAGGCAAAACATATTCATATTCAAAAAAAAATTCAGATTGAAACCAATGGTTGACGTCCTATGAGTTGATCTAGATTTCGCTTGCACGCTGTGTGATCAGCATCATCTCCAAACTTCTCATAACCACCTATGAAACCATCATTCGACCTTCCCAACGCTACAACAGTGCACGGAGAAACTCGATCACATGTCCACGTAAGTTTGACGCCAACCCCCCACGTCCAAAAGTCCATTAATTACCCCATGGCTTTTCTCCCCTGCCCTGAGGAAGGTGACATAGTTTAGCTCTCCTGCTAGGCCCAGCTTTGAATTAAGTCTTTGGGAAGACCTTGCAGATCCCTCTTGCCATATTGCGATTAATCAAACAGTGTTAATTATCTCATTATGAACCAGAGATGGATGCCTACATCATGTTGGAGGGTGAGAGGAAAGAACGAGAGACACAGGGGGCACCAGTGGGTTCGAGAGAGAGGAAAATGGGGGAAAGGAGAAGCGCTGGAGATACTAATGCCATCCCTCAACGCATTTGGCTCGGGATGTGCGGTCGTGTGTGGAGTGGAAGTGATGTCATCAGCGCAGGCTTTGCTTTCATTGCCCTGAGATCCCTCATCATCATCCTCACAGCATGTCCTGGTTCTTCTCTCCCTGGCTTCTCCAGCACAGCTGGCCCGCACCACATGCTCGCTCATTCACATGGAGGATTAGGCTCCGTGCTGATCCGTCTCCATGCTTTGGACTTTCGGCTAGATCCCTCTGTCCTTTAACACACTCTGCCTTCAGGAAAGATCCAACAAAATAACGGAAAGCTCTGAAATAGCTCCATTGTTTATTCTGGAATGGAGTGCGAACAGTTAAAACCGTCACTTCCTCTCCCTTATGTTTTTCCAAGGCCATATGCTGTTGTTTCGCAATGGGCAAATGGAGAATTTCGAAGCAGATTTTTTTTCACACGCAACATCTGTTAATCTCCCAGAAGGTGCTTGACAAATGAAAAAATGGTGAAGTTGTCGGTGCCGTCAAATCTTCTCCACAAGCTGCAGATTTCATTTGTGATTACTTACATTTAAGCCATTCCACCTCTGGATTCCACATCTGATTAGAAAGCCTCCCGCATTTATAAAGTTCTCTTCTGACCTTTAAAGGAGACAGTTTAGCGGAAACGTTTAACCCAAAACGCTGTTTGCAGGAATGCTGTTCAAGATGGCCGCCCCAGTCTTTTAGCACGTTTTTGAGCTCACAATGACGTGGTTTTTGCTGACGAAGAGCTGAGAAACTTGAGGGAAGATTTAGTTGATCTGCAATTCTTCCCAATATAAGCCCTATTTGGTTATAATATTGGGTTTTCCCTAAAAGTTTGTCCAAAAGCTTATCGATGCTGAAGGAACCCAAAGCATGTTCACTAGTTTCCACGAGACGAGATTTAGATTTTTTTTTTTTAATAAAAAAATCACCGATAAAATACGTATATGGAGAGAAATAGTATATTATTTACCAAAATGGTTCAAAAACCGCATTTTGTAATCACCCTTTCTATTGTCATTAATTACATGCAGTAATAACCGACTTGTGAACTCTGCAAAATATGATGTCAGAAATTGCCAGGCAAGGAATTCCACAAAAAAAAATTACAATTATTGCCAGTAGCATAAATAACAAATAACGCAAAATGTCCATTGGAAATCGTAAGAAATCAACACACTTTTTAAAGACAAGTCTCCCAGTGACTTGCAAAGAATCATTTTGACTTCGGGTTTTACTCAACATCAATGCACTTCATTAGGATTAAATTCACCGTGTTCATTTTCGTTCTTAAAACCCCAAGTCTTGTATTACAAGTTGCGCTGCAGAACATAACATGGCATTACATAACATGTACAAAACAATATTTATTGAAAATGTACAGTCAGAGAACAAGTGAAGGACGTGAAGTTCTTTCCCGTCACCATGTGACCTTCATTTAGATTAAACTCACATGTGCAGCTGACGATAGTTTGAAATAATCTGGTAATTTATGAACATGTCTTACTGTAGATGTTTTTATTAGATGTGGATTTTTGCTTACACTGTAAAAAATGTGACGAGCTTGAAATCATGAAAGAAAAAAAAAGTCTGGTACTGTACGTTAGGCGATGGCGATGAATGGTTACAGAGAAGCTCAGAATCAAAAAACTGTTGACAATCGAGATCATTTCGAAGAATGAAAAAGAGAATCTTCCGATTATACTATTGACCGTGTTCTGCACTTTTTTTTCTTCTTTCTATTTTAGCATTCTTTACATTAGCAAGAACATATACTGTAAATTGAATATATGGATTGGCTTGATAAGCTTTTGTAGTTCTGAATTTGTATATCATGATTGATAATACCTCGGATTTTTTCATTAAATACAAGACAATATCTTGCAAGGCTGCCAATAATCGAGTCTGACAACACTATTATTTTTTGTCGTTGTCCGTCTTCCAACAAGACATCGTGGCACGAGAGCAGAATATAGAGCAGACCAGGCTTTTAATCGCTGCATCAAACCCTCACAAGCCAATGTCCCGCTGATTATAAGTTCCTTTAAGTTCAGAGACGTGTGGAAATTGTGTTCTCTTTGTGACAGAGGAACGACTTGAAAAACAAAAAGTACAGCAGATAATGAAACTACGACGACTGGTGAGAAGATCACAAAGCAGATGAAGATTAAACGGAATCTGCGAGTGAACTCACTAACCTTAAAAATCCCGATGAATGCAGTAGATCCTAAAAGAAACTCTTTACCATGAATTATAAATGGAACTTATAATTGCAATTACAGAATGGCGGCTTGATCAAAGCCCCACAAGTTGAGGATACGTGCGCACAGAACAGCAGGAACTTACAGGAACGTGTCTTATTATTTCCACGTTGAGTAAATTTGCTCCACATTAGAATCGCAAGGATCCGGTTGTGGAGCTTCTGTATAATTTCATTCTGAAATTTGGAGAAGCTAATTGCTCTGACAGGGTTATTTCACCGTCTTTGAGGAATCAGTTCTGTAGCGTTTACTGATCCGCCCTCTGTAATCTGAACCAAGAAGCAGAAGAAAAGGTTTTAAAGAGCAGTTGGTAGAGAGGCTTAATCCCTCTTAAACATCCTTAATGTCTTCTCAAGTGGGACTTCCTCGGGAGAAAAAGAAGAGTACTTTTCGGTTTAATCTGCAAATCAGCTTTGCTGGCGAAGGACTCGGGCTCGTGGAAAGTTCTCTCACCTCTCCGGCGCTTTGGCTTTGACTTTACGCAGAAACTCTCGTCTCCCTCACGACTGCACAGACGTAGAAGACTTAAAGGTGTCACATCGTGAGCTGTTCCTTGATCTTGAGAGATAAAAGACTTCATTGTACCATGGAAACATTCTGCAACTTTGGGAAGTTGTTTGCAACCCTTAGCTATTTGATGCCAGGAATTTGAAATATTTCACGAGACGTAATGTTCACCAGCGTGTCGGATGGTTGGACCTGTGGCCTGTTCTGATATGGAATGGAACTGTTAGATTGATTATTCTGTGCTTTCTAAGCGGCGAGAGCTCAGATGATCCCACCTCGGTTTGGAGTCGTAAACGAATGGCGATGTTTTCGTGTCTAAGCGGCGTTTAAGTGGACCTCCGGGGAATCAGAAATATGATACGACCTCTTTACACCCATGATACTGTTTTAATGCCAAAAGCCTTCAGCGCTCAACATAAAGAGGTGAAGACTCCAGCATCTCCGATATTTTAATGAAGCGCATCCTTATGTTGTTATGTGAACATCAGCCAAACAAATAACATACAGAGTCCGTAAGTTTAGTAAAGTTGGATGAGTGCGGAGTGTGTTTTCTCTTACTTTATTCTCTTGACTGTATTTCTCTGTGTCCACACTCCCTCCCCTTCTCTTTCTTTTGTTGTACCTCTTTATCATCAATCTTTATTCACTTCTCACTCTCTTTCGTCTTACTTTCTGTAGCTCTGGTCTCTCTCTATGTCTGTCTCTCTTTCATATTTCTCTTTGTCCCTCCACCATCTCTCTCTCTCTCTCTTTCTCTCTATCTGTCATTCTTCTGTCTCTCTCTGTGTCATTACTCTCTCCCTCTTTTGTCTGTCTCTGTCTTTTTGCTATCTCTTTCTCTCTTTCTCTGTCACCCCCCCCCCCTCTGTCGTTACTCCCTCTATCTCCCTCTTTCTCTCTTTTTTTCTTTCATTTTTCTCTCTGTCTCTGTTATATCTCTCTTTCTCTCTGTCATCCCTCTCTCTCTTTGTTACTCTCTCCCTCTTTCTCTCTGTTTCTCCTTCGTCTTTCTTTTTATCCCTCCACCACCTCTCTCTCTCTCTCTCTCTGTTTCCTCTTTTTTCTAAACTTTCTTGCTTTCTTTCTATTATTCTTTCTTTCTGTCTTTTTGTCTTCTCTCTCCCTCTCTCCCTCTCTCGCTCTCTCTCTGTCTGTTTCTCTTTCTTCTTTCTCTTTATCCCTCCACGACCTCTCTCTCTCTCTCTCACTCACTCTCTCTTTCTCAACTTTCTTGCTTTCTTTATTTTATTCTTTCTCTGTCTTTTTGTCTCCTCTGTCTCTCTCTTATTCTCACTGTCGTATCTCTCTCTGTCCGTCTGTCCCATCTTTCTCTATCATTACTCTCTCCCTCCTTTTCTCTCTCTCTCTCTCTCTCTCTCTCTCTCTCTCTCTCTCTCTCTCTCCACCACCTTTCTCTCTCTTGTTACTCTATCCCTCTTTCTCTCTTTCGTCTTTCTCTCTGTCAGTCTGCTATCTCTCTCTGCCGTCTCTCTCTCATAGCTACTACTGTAAGTAATTGTGCAAGGAAACTTGTTCATTATCTCTCCGAGCCTGATGGAGTCTTGTTGTTGACTCCAGATGTTCTGGGAGTAGGAAGACATTCCTGTGCTCTGCAGATGTAGAGACCAGCCTTCACCACTGATGTGAGTAGAAAGTGTCTGTTCTTGAGGTTTGTCTGTTTACTGTCAGGCTGGAGTAGCGAGCGAGAGAAGGCAAACGAATGTGTTTCATGCTTGTTACATCAGGTCTGACTGACAACTGAGGTGGCATGTGCTTCCTGCAACCCCGAGCACAACTTCTCCATCCACACCTGTCCAAACGCATCGGCCTGTCACCATCTGATCCGCCTTACAGCTTGTGCTGGAATCTTCCGCCGTACGCCAGCTTCAACGCACCAAAATAGCACAAGCACATTTAAATATACATTAAATAGCATATCACATTTAGTATACATGGAATCTTCATAATTAATTTTTGGGTTATTTTTAATGTCATTTTTTTTACAACATTTGCATCAGGATGATGTTTTATTTCCGATTACTTTAGGATCAAGTTCAGTGCATTTTTAAGGCGCTTTTCACTCTTACAACTGTCGAGAAAGCGCCTGTGTAAAAATGTAAAAATTGAAGATTGTTGCATTTTATTCATTGTTCGTTGGTGTTAGAAAATGGCTATGACATTAAAATATTTATGCAGGTATTTTCTACAAAGTATTTTTTTCTAATTATGGAGAGAGAAGCACACATCTGTATTCATACCTAAATGGCTAGGTAATTTATATCAAATGGCCTAAATGGATGCACTGGTGTAAAACTGTTAATATGCATATTTATTTGTTATTAATTGTGATTTGTAAAGCCATTTTTACAACATTTGAATAGGATAATATTTCATATTCAAATTATTTTTAACATTGTTAAAATGTGTATCCATGTGTACCAATCAGATATCAGTGATTGGTCCTTAAAAATCTTGTATGTACCTGCCAAAATAATTGCTGGATTTTTTAAGAAACAGACACGATGATATTTTCATCATCAGGTTTCAGTAATTGGATATATTAAGGGATTCGATTAATTTCATTTTGGCACATTTGGTAGAATCTCAGCTTGATGATAGTTACCAAGTATTTAGGACAAAATTATTTAGAACAAAATTTGGCCCAGAATGCTAGTTTTTAGCACAGAGTGGGGCCCTGTTGTGTACTTGTGGAGTCTTTGTCTAGGGCCCCACAACTTTGAAGATCTTTTCCAGATGTATTTTATAGCAGAGGTCATAACTTTTGTTAAGGTCAGAGTAAAGAGGGTGAGGAAAGAGAACATGTTGATGTTTCAGGTTTCAGTACTTTTCAGTATTGTTTTGCATGTAAGAATATAATACTATAATAAAATATTTATATATAATATAGTAATATATACATTAGAAATCTCTACTGGAATGGGTTATGTGGTTGTTCTGTAAGCACTTGGTGGGTAAGTCAATAGTAGGTCCCCACTATGATATAAATGCAAGTGTGTGTGTGTGTGTGTGTATGTGTGTAAAAGTCATATCAAGCCAAATATGAAATGACTATATCTCAAATGGAAACCCAAATAAAAGCATAATCAGACATATAGTGACCCACAAGTTTTTATCCGCCGAGCTTTATTCATTTCCACTGACCACCGGCCTCCACCAGACCTCCAGAACTCCCAGCGCTTAGCAATTCATTGTCTTCTCATTTGGAGCTGATTATTCCGTAGCCCGTGTAGAGCTCGTCTCCGTGTCTCGTCCCTGGAGGACCGGTGAGAGACGAGCGAGACGCTTTGAAACCTGCTTCTATTTATGCATCCGCTCTCTATTGTGTAGAGGACGGAGTGAGAAGAGAGAGATGAAAAAAACCCAACCAAAAAAGACAACTGACAAAACACCACAACAAAGCCAAAGAGTGAAGGCGTTTAAGCGGCTTTGACCCTGTCAAGCTCCGCCCTCGTCTGAGACGCTTCCTGATGCCTTCCACCTTTAATGATGCTCAGATTGATGCCTTCGGAGTTTCTTCTCGTTCCTCCTGTGAAACATTTCGCTCGCTGTGTTCGGCTTCGTCCCGTCTTTGTGTGTGAAAGTGTTGGGAATGTTCCCTTTAAAAAGTAATTAGTTACATATTTACTACTCACAAATAGTAACCGAGTTAGTAATTGACTTAAATTGTTATAAAAGTAACTAATTACCAGGGAAAGCTTTGCTATAACTAACTAAACTAACTAACTAAAACTATTGCGATACTTAATTTTCTTTTTTTTTTATTTGTCAAATAACTTGGCTGCTCTAAATTTTAAATGTTTAATGAATAAAATGGACACTAAATATTGTAAATTGCTATTGTACATAAAGCATTGTAGATTAATCTACACTATTTTACTGTTGCTGTACGACAATGTGAGAGACACGTGTAAAACAGTCATTAGTATAGTGAATAATACAACAAAATCGATATCTCCTTACAGTGTCGGGAATTTTCCTCTAAAAAAGTAATTACATAGTTACTACTCACAAATAATAACTGAGTTAGTAATTGACTTACTTTGTTATAAACGTAACTAATGACCAGGAAAGTAACTATTGTGTTACTTAATTTACTTTTTTACATGTCACTATTTTAATAATGTTGTGGGACAATGTGAGAGTCACCTATCAAATTCAACATACTTTTGTGCATTTCATCAGTATAGTAAATAAAAAAGCACATGCCTTAAAACCTTTAATATTACCATACAGTTTTGGGAATGTTGCTTTAAAAAGGTTTACATAGTTACTGTTAATTTTATCATTAGTATAGTGAATATTAAAACACAATGAACGGTTTAGAACCTTTAATACTTATTGCACAGAACACAACTGGTCAACCAATAAGTATAAAATATACATTATGTCACTCAACTGATAGACAAACTGTATCCTACAGGATTTTATTTCTCACAAAAGTGAACAGTTTAACAAGTGTTGTGCTCTCAATACAATTGAATAATAACAAAAACGTCCACTCCTTCTGTTTAAAATTAAAACGAGGTGTAAACAGGCAGTAAAATAAAATTCCGTGTCCATTTCGCCAGGAACGACATTATAATGAAGAAAAAAGTAATGGCGTTAGATTACTCCTTACTAAAAAAAGTAACGCCGTTTGTAACACCAATATCACAAACGACACAGGCAAAGCACTTTATTCAGATATACCATGAATCAAATCACTATAGTATATATATTCATTTTTTTTTAATTTTGATTTAGAAGTTTGCGTGTGTGCATGAACTGAGTCCTAATGTTGTATATTGTATGTAAAACAAGGCGGCGCTGGCTTTGCATTAACTAGTGCATTAATGCCTGCTTAACTTCACGAGCTGATAAGTTCCACGTATCTGGATCTTCACAGGTTCTGACTGGCGTACAGGTGGGAATTATGAAGGCCATCCTAAGCCTGCATACATCGCTGTCTGTCTGATTTATGCTCGGCCACCTGTCTTCCCTCCTCGATTGCTGTTTGTTACATAAAGCAGCTAAACGGGGCGAGGAAATCAAGCACGAAGAGGGATATAAAAGAAAAAAGTGCTGGATAAAAGCTCCCGCCACCTTTATGTTCCTGCTTCATCGGTTCAAACGGGCTGATTTATTCTTGTTTGTCCAAATTGAGTCGTCGGCTTTTTCTTGCAGCCTCGTTTTACTACCTGTTTGTTGACTCTTTGTCAAGCGTGTCTTGCTTTAGCATTGTAACTAATTTATATCTTTGTGTGTGTGCTAGATGTTTTTCCTTGTCTCATAAAATTATTCTAAGTTGTCAGATATTCAAAAAAAAGTGTCCAGTATTGCAGGGCAATGCTTCAAATCTATGGCATTTCGAACACACAATTAAAGATGCTGATCACACACACACACACACACACACACACACACACAATCAAAACAAGCCAATGCAGGGATTTGTAAATCTTTAAAATCATCTAAAAGCACTAAAATCTGATTGGTTGAGACTTTGGTCAAACTAATAACCCCACCCCCACAATAATTGAAAAGTACAAAGCTCTCAAAGAAAAAACTGAAGTGTACACATTGTAGGCATAAAATTTCAATTCATAAAAAAACAAACAAAAATGTGAAACATTGTTTTAGCTTCCTAACAGATTTTTGTTGCTCTTCAAATTTTTGTGTTTCGACTTTTGCCTCTAGTTCCACGTGGCAGCTTCTGCTCCAGGAAGTGAGGAACGAGTTCAGTATGTGTTCACATTTTCAAAACATTCTGGTGTAGATTTTTATTATTATTATTATTATTATTATTATTATTATTATTATTATTATTATGCATTAAACAGTTTATTTTTCGATTTTTTTTTTCAATTGAATAAAGTATATTTTTATTTGTTTTATTTTTCTAACTTCATGTTACGTGTATGTTACTGTTACACTCTCACAACCAATCAGAGTAAGCCTCATGTGAAAGTAGCGACAAGCGTTGAAATGCAAAAATTTGAAACATAAGGGAAAAATCTGGGGAAAAAAATTGTGAACGGAATTGTGACCAAACTGTGAAGAATTTTTGTCAGTTTTATATATTTTTACATTTGAACCTACAAAACTAAATCCACAGATTGGTCACAAGTTCATTTCAATACCACTTATGATTTAGCGGTAAAACTGTAAGAGTGGTTGCCAAGTTTTGCAAATCTCTGCCTAATTCTAAAGTTTGAGGAAGCGGGGGAAGGAAATCCTCCTGACAAGGAGAGCGTGCAAATCCCACACCGAAAGATCCTCAGTTCATTTTTGCCCTCCGACTAACTTCCAAAAGCACAAGAACGACAATAACACAGTGCTAAAGTGTTGTAGAATAGTTGTCGCCATCGTTTAAAGCATTTGCACATCCTAATCTTCAAAGATTCGGGACAACCTGGGCAAACGTTGACAGCCTTTGACAGACATTTTTTTAATCCAGGTACAAAAAAAAGTTTTACTCCCTCTTTAATTCCACAATCCCTCACCGGCACATGCACATCACGTCACCAGTTATGTTCTGCTTATCAATCTTGAGACCCTCGACCATAACGTGAAGAAACTGTTCTATGTAATAATTATCTCCACTATTTAACGGCTCTTCAGGGGCCGGGGGTCCGTCCTGCTGAGGGGATCTGCCAAGCTGAGACCCTTCCGTCTTTTAAGTGGCGAATGTTTAAGTGTTGATGGCTGGACTGGAGCAATATCACGCCATCAAATATTCATGGGGCTTCTGATGGGCAGCGATATATCCACATGATTACAAATGCAATAGTCTGATGCAAAGGACTCATCCGTCTTCATACTGGGGGTAGAAATGGGTTTCATCAAGTAAAAACAGACCCACTGAGAAAGTCCTGGTGATTGAATGCGGCGGATTCTGAGGTAAAGGTTGTTTTTCCGCGGCTCAACTCTACTGGGACTGTGTCGGGGTTTTACTTGCGAAGGTTTGTGGATTGAACCGTGTTATTGCTTCTGTCTTGTTCTCGACCTGTTGTCGCCTCTTTGTCTCGTGTTGATTTGCTGTCGACTCCCGGTTGTGAAGCGCTGTGTTTGCTAGAGCTAATGCTAACACCCCTGTCTTGTGTTTTTCGCCTTGTCCTTTTCACTTTTTGCCTTTCGTGGCTGATTTTGTTTGTTCAGTTTTCGTTTCGCTTTGAGACAGTTAAAACTGTGAAAAGCGCCTTACCAGTTTCCAATATTGGTTTTATATTTGGGGGGCATTTTTTTAAGGTTTGATCCTGCAAGTCAAGTTTTGTTTCTTGGTTGAGTTTTGGCTACAAAATAAAAGTCACCCTTCTCACATTGCTATTGAATCGGCCTGCACATGTACTGAGAATCAAAAATGTAAGCACTTATGTTTGTATTTGTACTGAGTATCAAAAATATAAGCATGTATTGTATTATCTACTTGACTACATTTGTGATTGTAGTAGCTGTACTCTTTACTCCACTACATTTGAAGGAACACATAACGTTACACATTCCATTGTATCTTTTCTTACCGGGTTAATTTCTTGATATCGCCATCTGCAGGATGATGAAGGTTCTGGATGCTATTTATGTGTTAAATCACAAGATCATAGATCGTTGCACTTTTTTGCACATTTGAGTTTGACCGAGACTGACTTTTTGTTCTTTTTTATCAATTTCAATCGGCCATTTTGAACCATTGAGGTGTTCATTTCATTTATATATTAGAAAAGAAAACCTCATAAATGAAGAGCTTCTTGTTTTTTCACATGTGTTGGTGTTTTTG
The DNA here is from genome assembly GCA_017309775.1 of Paedocypris sp. Pulau Singkep. Lineage (NCBI taxonomy): Eukaryota > Metazoa > Chordata > Actinopteri > Cypriniformes > Paedocypris > Paedocypris sp. Pulau Singkep. Next base: position 9,492,770 of record MU204420.1, read on the forward strand.
AGCCTAAATTAAGTACGAGTAGCGCAACACAGTTCTTTTACATTTTTACGACTTTTACTCGTCTTCTCGGAATTGGAGACTTGCAACTTGTAATGTTATTTTTACAGTAAGGTATTCGCACTTCTCCTCAAGTGTGGTTTTCAGGTACTCTACATCTCTACAAACATTACATATTTGGAGGATTTAGACAAGTGCGTTTTTTGTTTTCCTCCCGCCTAATTACAATTATATGTTATGTGCATGTGTATAGTTCGAAAAAACTGTAATTAGCCAATCGCACACGCTGTAATTTCACAGTCCTGTGGAGTGGCTTAAGCAGCGTCTGTTTTCAGATCTGTGACTTTTATTCGGTGGCTGACGGCCGAGTTAATCACAAGTTTGTAAGCGGCTGAGAAGAAGGACAGAATAGGGTCTATGCTCCGTATACCACACAAGCAGAGTGGAAATGCTTTTAAAGTTACTTGCAGATTTACTTCCTCCTTCATACTTGTGGCGGATCTGACAGTCTGCCAGAGATCGGTGTGTGGGGACTGATTCTTAAGCCCACAGAAACAGTCGGGAACCTTCGCTCACAACAGTGTCTCCGAGGGTCCGTGTTAGTGCTGTGAGCCATGACGTCCTAAAATGGCCTCGGATACCACCGAGACTCTAAAGAGAGCTTATGTAGATCTTTCCCCAGTGCACTGAAGGATGCTGGGAATCTCTTTCCAATCATCTTTCAGAGAAACAACCCTTCTGGCTTCTTTTTAGAGGATGATGCCGGGCCTAATAAAGGCCTACCCTGATGTCCTGAGCTTTGAGCTTCAGTAATCCTCTTTGACTTGGCTCTTCTCTTTTTCATTTGCTCATGTCTGGGCTTTTCCGGGGATAGGAGACTTCTTATGGACCGTGTCCTGGTCAACACACGTTCTTTTAACGTTTCTTAAAGTTGGGCTGCATGCAGGATATTTTGAGATACACAATTAAAGATGCTGATCTCTCACACACCCCCAATAAGCCAATAAGTGGATTTGAAAATCTAGAAAATCATCTATAAGCACTTTAGGCAACACCCTAAAATCTTATTGGTTGAGACTTTGGTCCAACTAATAGCCCCACCCATTGAGACCGTGGTGCGCGGGGAGTAGACTGGTCCCAGACTCATATGTTCACAATTGGATTAGTGCCAAAAAAGAAATAATTGAAACTTTTACAAACAGTATCTTCCTTTCAGATTTTTTGTTGCACTTCAAATTTTTGTGTTTCGACTTTTGGCACTAGTTGTCACGTCTCGAGTAGTCCCAGTCTTTGGTTTTCTCAAGTTTGTTGTATTTATTTGTTGACAAGAGAAACAAAAGCTCTATAGAATAAAGAACTGAAGGACGTAACGGAAATTTCTGAAATTAATCAGGGGAAAAAATCGAACCAAAATGTGACTATTACAAGCAAGAAATTAAAAATGAAACCAAAATATGAAGCATCTTCGTTCGTTTTATCATGATAATATGAATTATCTTGAATAAACAAAATTTAAGATCTGGAATTATTCAGTAGACCATACAGTAAGTTGCCATACAGTATTCTGTGAGTCTTCCTACCAAATCAATGTACAGGTCATAGAAAACACCGAATTATTCTGGGAAGTTTTTCAGAACATTCTTTTAAACATCACACCATTAAATGTTGAAGTTAAAGTGAGTGAGTTTGTCAATCTGGCCACTAGGGATCGTATTGAGCTTGTGCTCTGTGTTTAACACGTCAAGAAAATCCAAAACTGTTGGAGAATCTTGTGAAGGTGCTAAAAGCAGCAATAGAACGCAAACATCATACCACGGTTACATTTCCTTACATCAGAATGGCATCAATTTAGCTTCTAGCGCTCTAGAACATTGAAGACTTACGGTAAAAGACTTACGGTAAAATTGTGGTAACAACCTTAGTGTTTTTGGTTTTGATTGTTATAAATATAAAACAATATAAAAAAATGGACGACTGGATGTTTCGACACTGATTTCTTGGTTTCGCTGAAGAACTGAGGTTGAGGAAATGAGTGAAATACTGCTGCGGTCGACAAGGCTGTCAAATAAGCATCAGATGGAGTGCAGAAGCTCGACGAAGCTTTGACTAGGTCTGGGACTGAGAAAAGTGCTATGAAAATAAACTTGAAATATATAATAGAAATAAGATACTATTACTTTTCTGATATAAAATACTATAATCATTTATTTAAATACAATTGTCTAATTCTTTTACTTATTATATAATTTAGTATTTTTGTTTCCAGCTTTGCCGTCCAGGGCGTGTCAAAACTCTTGTTTTTTTTTTTTTGCACGTATTAAAAATAAATAAGATAAAATAAATCCTAAGAAATACCGGACTGAAATACAAGAAATCTAATTTAAATTTTCTTCTTTAAAATGTTCACACAATATTGCGCTTTACGATAAAGGTTTACGGGTCAGTGGAGGCGAGGACAAATGTTTGTGAATGAAAGCTGCCGATACTATGGTTAGAATTGCAGCAACTATCTTTTATGGCTTTTACCTTGAATAACGGTAAATAATACAGAGGATTAAAAAGAATACGTTTTCACAGGGCTTCCTCGAGCTCAGAGGAATCGATTACAGTAAGCACTTTGGCCATGGACTGTACAAGATGAATGCGGAAAGCCTTTAGTTGTAGAAATCGTGTAATTCTGTAGAAATATCGTATTAGAATCAGAAGATTCTCACATTATTGCAATGCGGGGTCTCCAGTTTCCCTCCCAAAAACATGCAATTAGGAGAATTATAGTCAGGAAATTGTTCAAGTGTGTGTTCTGCTCTGTGATTGGTTGACCCAGGGTCTGTGTGTGTGTGTGTGTGTGTGTGTGTGTGTCCACATAACTCAAAAATTTGGACAACAAAGACAAAAAGGATGTGTGGATATTTCGACACAAGTCCGCATCGGACTTGTACGACATATTTCGTACAAGTCCGATGCATGAGTTTAGTTGTAGAAATTGGGTATTTCTGTTGAAATATCGTATTAGAATCAGAAGATTATCACAATATTGCAATTGTTGCAATTCTAGTTGAGAACTAGAGTCAGGAAATTGTTCAAGTGTGTGTCCTGCTCTGTGATTTGTGTGCCATCCATCCAGGGTGTGTGTGTGTGTGTGTGTGTGTGTGTGTGTGTGTGTGTCCTCATAACTCAAAAATGTGGGGAAATAAAGACAAAATGGACTTATGGATGTTTCGACATTGCTTTCTTGGTTTTTGCTGCAGGGTTTCTATAAAAACAAACTATTGGGTGAAGCTCAGAAATGAGTAAAATACTGCTGTGGTCGACATGTGTGTCAAATAAGCATCCGATGGATTGTAGAAGCTCGACGAAGAGCAGAATTTCCAACATAAGGTGAAGAAAGCGCCGTCAGTCACTCCTGAATTAAAACACATTGGCGAGTTTGTATGAAATGTGCGAGAACTGTAATTACGCCTGACAGACGGATTGATGCCGCACTCCAGCAACGCTAAAAGTTTATTGAAATCAGCAGTATTTTAATGTTACACTTCTTTGACAGATTTTATTTATTTTATTCAGTTATTCATTTATTTATCCCGGCGCTTCTTCACATTTGTCAAACGTTGCAACCCGCATGCTGTTTTTTATGCATATAAATGAAGTGAAGACAAATTCACTCTTTTGAGAAACGCTTTTTTAAATGTAGTTTTCCACCCAAAGTCTATTATTTTCCCTCCGTGTGTATTTAAATGAAGAAATATGAACATCTCATTTGTTTGGTTCCGGGTAATCTTTGGAATTTAATAAAATAGTTATGAGCCTGAAACAACTCCTGCACAGATACATTATATAATTTGATATATAAAACAGTATATAATGTAATCTATAAAAACATTTTTCAATATATATAACAGTATGTATACAGTATATTTAACACACACACACACACACACACAAATATTGTTTAACATATTAAAAATAGATTGTTAAACATAGATTGTATTATAATCTATATAAACACTTTTCTATATATAAAACTATATAGTTAGATAGATAGATAGATAGATAGATAGATAGTTAGTTAGTTAGTTAGTTAGTTAGTTAGTTAGTTAGTTAGTTAGTTAGTTAGTTAGTTAGTTAGTTAGTTAGTTAGTTAGTTAGATAGATAGATAGATAGATAGATAGATAGATAGATAGATAGATAGATAGATAGATAGATAGATAGATACGTAGATAGATAGATAGATAGATACGTAGATAGATACGTAGATAGATAGATAATATACTGGAGACGTGAAAAGCTTTAATTTTATTTATTTTTTTTTTCCCGATTTTTGTAGCGCAACTTCTCTTGAAAAAGTCACTCTTCGTCACTTTATTCCACAAATAGATTGTATACGTGCTGAACCTGAACAAAGAAATAGATTTGTGACGGAAACTGTGGTGCTATGGAGAATTTGATCTCGCCCGATGCCCTCAGCATTGACTTGCATGATATTCATTCCGCGTGAGTTATTTGAGTCTTTGGTGACATAACAACCACCACTTCATATCTCTTTGAATCCCCTTGTTATTTCCAGGCTCCAGACGTGGCCCATTTTAGTGAGAAGAAGCTCATTATTCAGACTAACCTCAGAGGTTTCACACCCATATGATGAGACCCCAGAGGTTGGGTAGCGGCCCCCCAGCTCGCTTTGGACGTGGGCCCACTCCTTGCTTCCATCCAGAAAGATGAACTGCTGTAGGATTTGTCCGTCTTTTGGGATTAACAAGAGCAACTCGAGGGAAGCAGCAGCGATGGTGACAAATGGGACGTGTTGTGGAGCTTTGTGGAGAGAAAGACACTTATAATTGGCCTGTGTTGCATATAAATGTGTCTGATGGACAATGGTTGTCACGTTCAAGAGCCGGAAAATCCAAATTGCATTCTTGTTCGTTTTTTAAATGATGAAACTTTTTGGAAAGAATCAGATAGACAGACATTGATTTATATAGAGAGAAAGAGAATGGTTAGGTATGTAGTTTGGTAGACAGACAGACAGATAGATAGACATAGATACATGTAGAGAAAGAGAATGTGTACTGCTTTCTTGGATAGATGGATGGATGGATGGGTTGGTATATGGATGGATGGATAGATAGGTTGGTATATGGATGGGTGGATGGATGGATAGGTTGGTATATGGATGGATGGGTGGATGGATGGATAGGTTGGTATATGGATGGATGGATGGATAGGTTGGTATATGGATGGATGGATGGATGGATAGGTTGGTATATGGATGGATGGATGGATAGGTTGGTATATGGATAGGTTGGATGGATGGATGGATGGATAGATAGATGGATAGATGGATGGATAGATAGATAGATAGATAGATAGATAGATAGATAGATAGATAGATAGATAGATAGATAGATAGATAGATAGATAGATAGATAGATAGATAGATAGATAGATAGATAGATAGATAGATAGATAGATAGATTTCACATATTGTTTAGTATAGAACGTGTGTCATTGAAAGGCCTGGTTAAAATACCTGGTTAATATAGGTTAATAATACTTATTAATTTAGTTAGTATGCAGAAATATTACACTCATTTCTACATTCATCTAACTTGCATCTAACACATTTGCGTCATCTCACTGTGTAACAATTTGCAATAACCAGAGAAGTCCAGTAATAGAATCCGAGACAATAAAAGTAAAGTGGGTGAGTGTGTTAGTAGGCCCGTATTGAAATTATGCTCCAGTCAAGTTACACACAGTGAATTGAACACACACAAACCCGGAGCAGTGGGCAGCCTTGTTGTCGAGCGCTAAAGTCTTTAAAAACACAGGGTTTGAACCTACAACGTTTGTACGGCAGGTCCAAACCACAGAAAATAACCCACTTTTCCTGTAATCATCTACTGGATTCTTTAGCGCGAGTGTGACATTTTGTCGAAGACTGGAGTGTCAAACTCAAAAGAAGTCAACACGATTCCCTCAAGACTCGCCGAGACAGGTAGATTCTCCACTGAGCAACTATTCCCACCGAGACGTAATGTTTAAGATATATTTCTCAGCGAGTGTGTCTGACACGCTACTTTGTCAAGCTCAACCACCTATTATGGCGAAGGCAAATTCATTGTTTCAAAGAATATCAGAAGGTATCGCCGCCGAGTCGCTGAAAGCTAGCTGGCCGCTTCAGCGCTTTCTACCAGCGCCATTTCTGCAAAAGAAAAATTGAAATGACTAAGATGATGGATCGCCGCTTTCAGATGTTTGTCATATTAAATTGAATTCCTCTCATAGTTGGCAGAATTGCTCTTTGTGGCGTCAGACTTGAGTCAGTCTATTGTTAGGTTCCTTTTCATTGTGTTGTCTAACACAACGTGAAAGTAAAAGTCTCTTTTTGATCACGTCGGCGGGTGACAAACCAACTCCGCGTCGTTCCGAACGCCTCTTGCAATATTAAAATCGCTGCCGATTGGGGATAAATAAAAGATGAAATTGTGACACTTGCGTTGTACACCAGCTATCATATTTGTCGGCGGTGAATCATTTTCCTCACATTTAGCCGCGGCGTACATACTTGATTCGGAATTTGTTGGCGAGGACAATCCAACGGCGTCTAAAACACATGCGGTGGCGCTCTAAAGCAACAACGAATTATAACTTCGGGTCAATAATTCTCGTCCTCTGAGACGTAGAGCTGCTCGGTTAGCGTAGCAGCTAACATGCTAACATCAGAGCTTAATGAAGAGATTAGTGAGGACACTGTGGGCCAATTAAAAAGCAATGAGAGTGTTTTGCTGACGTGGCAGTGAAGCAAAGTAATTAACACCACTGCCCTCTGATTCGCCCTGAGAGAAAAGCCTGACAAACATCACACACACACACACACACACCTCCAGTGCTGTCTAAGGGGAATTGCGCTTTCACGTGGTGGTATCACTTGAACTCACTGGTGTAAGCATTTTCATGGAACTTTACTTAGAGAAGCAACCCGCACTTTGTGCTTAAACTCCTCTACTAAAATAAAAAAAAATGGCGTCCTCCGTGCCGCTCATGAAAACGGGAGATTATAAAACACACACAGGTAGACCGCCCACGCCGAAGACACTCTTTTAACTACGCGCAAAGTGAACAAGGCTCCACATTACCTCTAAACCACCTAATCAAGCCCCGGAGCTGGAATAAAAAGCACTTCTGGTTCCCTCGTCTACAATCTTGTGTGGCGAGCTCTCCAACCCTAAAATAATTTTCCTGGAGAACGCCATCTAAGATCTCCGCGGGGGCTTCCGAACATCGCTGTTTGTCTTGGAGTTAAATTGCTTATTATGTTCTGACTAGATTTCACCTGGTGCTTCGGCAAGGAGGCGTTCCCAGAGTTCCGCTCTCCACGGAACCTTCTCCTTCCAGGGTTTTAAATCTCTTCCTCATCTCCGCATTTGTAGGGTTGGGTTGGAGCAGGATTGACGTCCTCAGCAAATCCCCAGTTTGGAAATGTATTCAATCCAGGGTGGGAATCTGATCTACCTTCATTTCGTCTCCCACTTCACAGCCCAGCGCCCAGGTCTCTGTTTCCACACGTTTATTGGGTTAGAGAATCTATGGAAACCCAAGCACTGTAATTTGCTCCATCCCAGAACTGCCCTGCTGCGGTATTGACTTGCGCTTTTTCATTTGTGTGGCCGTAGATCACAATTACCCCAACTCCTGTGAACCCACCTTGAGCTATTTGAGTTCGCAATGTGGGATCAAGAATCTCGATGGCAGAGGCTTGATGTCATGGAAAGTGGAAAGCCAAATGGGGCCGAAAGGTCTTGATAATATGTGGAAATGTTGAGGCGTGTGTTACTTTGCTTTGTCGGCACGGAAAGGCCATGTGTGTGCGAGTCGATGACGTGACAAACAAGGCGAGCTCGGCGTGAACGCACCGATGGTTCCTCAGCCGGTTCTCCTCGGGTTCCTGTGCTTGTGTCAATTTAGCAAATTAGGTTTCCATTATTTCGCTTCTCAGTCCTATTAATACAATTGGCCAGGATTAATGAGGAAAATGCCAGCGGTGTAAATTACCCGTGACGGGCACAACATCGCATTGTCGAAATAAAGACCTGCATTTCAGAGGTTCGGATGCTGGTGTGTGGGATAGAACAGCCAGAAATTAGCATGTGAGAGGGTGGCAGGGCGAGAGAAAGCGCTTTGGAAATGTGTCGTTATTATCTTTCTTTGTTGGTGGCAAAGGGTTAGAGAGTCTGATCAGCAATTCAGCACGTAAAACTTCTATTAACTAGGGAAGAGAAGACGAGAACACATTTCTTTTCACCTTCTCTGTAACCTCGGCACATTAAAAGCTGTTTAGGAGATTCACTTCTCGGGTAAATTGAGGATTTGGGAGCTGATAAGATGTGATAGTGTAGGGTTTTGTGGTTTGTGTTTGTGTGTGTCTTTGTTTTTATACATATACATACATAAACACACACACACATAAATACATATTATACACATACACAAATATGTTTCTATCTAACAGGCAAGCCTAGTCACTGATTGGTTTATTTTATAATTTTATAATTATTATTATATTGGGTTATGATATTTCAAAATTATTTTCAGTTTTATCAGGTTTATCAGAACAGATTTATCAGGATTCACCTTAATAGTACATAACTGTAAATTTTAAGTGCAGAATAAAAACAAACATTCTTTAATTTATGGTTTATGTCCATAATTGACTGCAAGTTGCCATTAAGAATTTAGATACATTGAATTTACGTATTTTTTACGTCTTCCCCCCACATAGTTTCACTGGCATTGTTATAGATATTCTAGACTATTAAAACTATAAACAGTGTGACTGAAATTCAGAGACCTTTAGTTTCTTCATAAAACATTACAAATGGCAAACACTCTCCCTGTTTGTTCCTGGAGATAGACTGTTCCCTCTTGGAGATGACACCTAGATCTTTTTTTAATTATTCCAGCAGATTGAACTGATGAGCAGGCGTTTGTAGAAAAGAAAAGGGCTTTAATAAGCATATTTTCCCATACGAGAGCGTAAAAACTGTTGGTATGTAATCATGTGTAGTGTGTTATGTGTAATGAAGCATGAACATGGACCTAATGAGATATATGGTGGATGTTTGGATATAAACTGCTTAAGTTGGCAGAAAAATAAACCGCTAGAAACCTTGGAGTTTTGACTTTGGAGGCAAAGATAAATTCGGCAGATTGTGGAAAAAAACGTGCTTTTTTGTCGCTTCTTTTTTTTTTTTTTTTGAGGACTTGTATTTTGTAGTTTATTCGACCGGTGCCACTGGCTGTAACTTGGCGGTTTTTCAGGAAGCTAATTACCATTGGCTTGTTTGGCAACTGATGCTAAGATTTGACCATGTGGCTGGAGTCGCCAAAGCCGTTAAAAAATGATGTTCTTCCCCGGAGGAAATCTTCTGAGATGCTCCACGCCGCAGAAACCTTGAAATAGCCCAACTAACTAAATCAGACTGTGAACTTTCAGTGACTTTATTGAGATTATTTTCTCTAAATACCCTTTTATTTGTACTGATCTAGCGGATTTAGTGGCAAATCAAAAGGTTGTGGGTTCGGATCCCGGGAAAAGTGTGCAGTTGCTTTTGATAGGATGACCATAATTTGACTTCCGAAAAAAAAAGACAACCGGCGCAGCCTCGAGAGAAATATGAATTAATAATATGAAACAGTGTTCTAAAAATCAACTCTTCTTTTATAAAATTCAGCTTCAATAATATATATAATAATAACAATACTTTAATATCTATTTGTGAGCAATATTAGTGGGCAGTTGTCATATAAAAAGATTTTATACGACAGATATAGAAAGTTTCAATTAATTACGTAATTTCCGTTACATGGGCATTATGTTGTTTATTAATATATTAATTATTAACTAAATTATTAATAACTTTGTTCCTCCACCTCTCTCTCTCTCTGTTCCTCCACCTCTCTCTCTCTCGTCTTTCTCTTTGTCCCTCCACATCTCTTTCGTCTTTTTCTATGTTCCTCCACCTCTCTCGCTCTCTCTCTCTCTCTCTCTCTCTGTTCCTCCACCTCTCTCTCTCTCTTGTCTTTCTCTTTGTCCCTCCACCTTTCTCTCTCTCTCTCTCTCTCTCTCTCTCTCTCTCTCGTCTTTCTCTTTGTCCCTCTATCTCTCTTTCTCTTGTCTTTCTCTGTTCCTCCACCTCTCTCTCTCTCTCTCTCTTGTCTCTCTCTCTCTCTCGTCTTTCTCTTTGTCCCTCCACCTCTCTCTTTCTTTCTTTCTCTCCCTCTCTTGTCTTTCTCTTTGTCCCTCTCTCTCTCTCTCTCTCTCTCTCTCTCTCTCTCTCTTGTCTTTCTCTTTGTTCCTCCACCTCTCTCTCTTGTCTATCTCTCTCTCTCTCTCATCTTTCTCATTGTCCCTCCACCTCTCTCTCGTCTTTCTCTTTGTCCCTCCACCTCTCTCTCTCTCTCTCTCTCTCTCTCTCTCTCTCTCTCTCTCTCTCTCATCAAAAGTAGAAAAGATGATTCGCATGATTCCATCCGGTACTGTTTCAAAACGTTACGCGCAATTTCATTCTCAAATAATCAGTAATCGCAATAATTTTAAGCACGTGTGCCGAATCTACGTATACATATGTGTGATCCTTTGAAGAAGAGTGAAAACCGGACGGTTTTTATAAAGTCACAAAACCCGGATGGAAGAGAGGACGCTTTGTCACCATACTTTTGCTTACTTGAAAAGCAATTTAAGTTGCTTAGATAAAAAAAAAAAAGGCTTGACGGATGAACTTCTCTGTTAGTTTATCCTGCTGCCGATGTTTTAACTTTCGAATGTTCTCAAAAAAGTACGGTGATAAATAAATCACCTGCAGTGGCTGGAATCGCTCACAAGTTGGAGCCACTATAATATTTAAACTGAAATAAAGTTACGGCGTGACATTTGGAGTCAAGAGACAAGTGGATAAAGAGGCTGTAATATTTTGGGGTCCTATATCAGCCAGTAATTCCGTCAGTGTGTGGCTTTGCCAATAAGAGGCAGAAATTTGATATTTGATGATAAACGGAATGAGATTACTCAGAGGCCATAACTGAAGACTGTCAGAAAGAGATGGAGTGAGTGATTGCTCTCTTTTATGCATGAGTGCTGTTATTCCATCAGAGCTTTTCCTCTGGAAGGTCTCAACCGTTGGCTCAGTTACACAGAGGTCGTTTATTGTGCAAAATGTCATATAACAAGATTTATGTTACAGAATCTGTATGGCGGTGGTATTTTTAGTGGGGAATTGTGAATGTATGTGTGTTTCTGGTGTGTGTTTCTTGAAATTAAGACCCACTGTAAGACCGACCAAAGGGTTTGAGGCTTCTTGGAATAGTACTATTGAATAGTACTATTAATTGTGCTATTGAAGACCGTTTTTTCTTATTATCGTTTTTTTTTTTGTTGTTGTTATTTTTTCTTAAATGTTCTTGTGTACACTGTAAGATTTATATATTGTGTTAAACAATTTATTTTAAAGATAATTCATTTTAAAATATTTCTGTTGTCTTTGTATATTTTTACAGTGCATGGAAAGAGTTGTTGAATCTTAACCTTGTTGAGGCTCAGTATTGTGTATATTTCTGTATAGCTTCAGTATTGTGTCGGAATTTAAAAAGCATTGTTATAATGTAGCTGATGCCAGGAGATTACAGTAATGTTTTACAGTAACATCTGCAGTAGCGCTACACTATGCTTGGCACTGTATGGAATCAGATTAGTACCAAAAATATAACGTAAAAAAAAAAAATCCTAATAAATTCCTAATAAACGAATTAAACACATTTACGTTTGTTTTTTTTTTATTTTTTTTATTTTTTTTTTGTTTGGATTTCTAACACAAATGTGAAGATTCCGAGCAAAAAATTAAAAAACAAACGTAATTGCAAGCAAAAAATAAAAAATCCAAACGTAAATGTGAAGCATTTTTGTTCGGTTGTTAAAAATTAGCATTTTATATTTTTGGCAATAATCCAATCCATAGATCTGTAGCAATGTGTATCTATCACACAAAGACACAATAATCGGTACATTTTTTTTTTTAATTTGTCAACATACAGATACCGAAGAACATTTCTGCCAGTCAAAAAATAAAATTTGAAAATTATGAAATAAATGCAGCATTGGTTGTGTCACAGACTCTCTCTGGCTCTTAGCCGTCCCAAACTTTTATTTTGATACTTTTTTTGTTACTTTCAGTTTTTCCGCAGTTTGATTTCCGGTCCAGCTGTTATCAAATTAAGCACCCGTTTTTTGATTCTCTGGTGCCAGATCTTCAGTGTTCTTTACAATGTCATCGAGCATTTATTGTGTATCTTGTCTTGCTTCCTGGTTTTTGCCTAGTGTTTTGTCCCGTTCTGATCCTGCTCTTGACCTACGCCTGTTTATCCTGGACTGCTTTTGCCTGTCGATGTTACCCAATTGCTGTGTACTGACCTCTGCCTGCCTGACCACGGTTGGAATTAAACTCTGTTAACCCTTAGTGATCGCCTTGTCCTTGCTGTGCATGCAGAGGTCGCACATTTGTATTTTACAACTCGCAATTTAAAGAAAAAAAAAAGCTCCTTCTTTGTGGAGGAAACATTCTTCCAAGGAACGTATTTTTAATTTTCCATCCAGCTGAAGTGGACACCTCAACATCGCTCCCCATAGACTCATTTTTTTTTTATTTCATTCTGTTTATGAGAAAGTGTTGGCTTCTCTGATTGAATATCCTGAGGAAGCCGATCGGTGCAAATGTCTTTGAATTCCTCTGTTGAGGTTCCGAGCCCGTTTGCAGCTGATCGATAAACACACAGCGGCTTTTAAACTCGAGGCAATATTGAAGTGTCGCGCCCCGTTTATATGCCACGACAGCTCGACATGAATATGAAATGCTTTTAATAGCATCTCAAGACGTTTCTTCAACCGGGATTTCATTTTCTTCATCCACCACCACCTATGACGAGACTCTTATTTTACACCCAGGTAATATCGGCAGGAAAATAATCAGCTGTCACGGCCGAACACACCGACACGTGGCAGATAGATCGCTCGCCGCCATTCGGTGGATTTACCAGAGATTTTTTACGGCCTCTGAGCTGCGAATATGTGGCTTTCTCTCATAATTCACCTAAATACAGTCACACAAACATTACAGTCGGTTTTGCGGTCTGCGAATGTTACTAATACGTGACTCTCATTTTGAGGAAACTCTTCACATCCTTCCCTTGGCAAATTTGTAGTGTCTTGCTTATAAATACTCCAGTTTGTGAGCGCAAGGTCAGAAATCTTTAGTTCAAATTGAAAAAAAGTGTGTCAGATTTGCCCACTAGGGGCAGTATCCAAAATGTGCTCTGCATTTATCTATCCAGAGAAGTTACACACATACAAACCCGGAGCAGTGGGCAGCCTTGGTTTTGGGTGGCATGTGTTTTTTGTGGAACACACCGGACCAGGATTCGAACCTGAAACCCTTGTGTGGAAGATCTAACTCTACCACTAGACCACAACTGCCACATTTATTAACGAACACTTAATTAGAAATTATCAAAAAGCTGTCACAAATTTGTGCATAATTGTACAAATTAAAATAACTCTCTGAATGTAGGAAGATTTAATTTAGGTAAACATTAAAATTCTTCACAATTGTTTTCAATACATAACACTTATTTTACCAGTACGTAACCCTATTAACTACTTTAATTGCACCTGTATTTATGTCTTAAACGCAGTGTATTTCATCACCAAGGAGACCGTGACGTCAGTGAAGTGTGAGGCGTGATATGTGAGATTGAAAACGATGAAGGTAAATGCTTCTGGACAGGATTTCTCCATTGTCTTTTCCAATCAAACTGTCCATTTCTCAAATCAGGGCAAATGCTCGGAAAGATTTAACTAGACTCAACTACTAAAATATTCATTAAGCTGCACCAAGACTCTCGACTCAAAGTAAACAGTTCAATCTGAAACGTTAAAAGTGAGAGTATCTATATGGTAATATTCCGACTCCCATTTCTAATGAACTTCAGATTTCCAGAAGCTTGGTTGAGATAAGCATGTGCTGAAGAACCCATTCTTAACATAATTTCGATTGTTTGTATGTATCAATGTCCATTTCAGTGGTTGGAAGAAACAGTTTTTTGTCTTTAAAGCTTTGAATAGTTCATATCTGATATTGTGTGATATTCAAACTGCAGAAGTGGTGGGGGGGGGGGGGGGTCTTCCGCATGTCTCGCTTTCACCCAGACAAAGACCACTCGTGCCTTCTATTGTTTCCCGGCACAATAGCCACCAACAGATCAGTGACGCGGCATTTCCTTACACACACGGACCGGCCCCCTGCGTCTGATTGGCTGATTGTCAATTCAACAGATGACTGTGTGTGTGTGTGTGTGTGTGTGTGTGTGTGTGTGAGGGGCCTCACACATTCATTCATCCTGGCGCGTGCCAGCTGCTTTATTCAAACAAAAACACATCGCGGAGCCTCCGGCATTCGGCCAATCACAGGGCTGCACTTTTAAATCATAACAGGTCAGTCGCCACGGCGATGGCATTTTTCAAACATTTGAAATCAAACAGCAGCGAGCGGCTGTTTACTTGTGACCCTGGAGGGCAGGTCGGCGCTCGGCGAGGTGTCGTTTCACACGCGGAGGACAGGGGGAAGAAAAGAGCTAGATTCACTTGATTGGATTTCATTTTACGGTTTAGGACGGATCTGCACATGCTGTCGTGTGGTATGTTTAGCTAAGTTAGCGGACAATAGCTGTAAAAGTAATACAGATATTATATTGTATAATGTATGTATAATACATATATATTGGTCTTATAAAATGCATTACAAATAATATGCTAATGTTGTATTTATATATATATATATATACATTATTGTACATATTCATTGTATTATTTATAACACAGTACAACACAAATTTTATACTTAAGCGCACACACACACACACACACAAGTAAAAACATACTTATATGTGGGGAAATTTTACATATATGTGTGTGTATGTATGTATACTGTATATACACACACACATACCTACATACACAGGTGTAACATACACACATACATACACACACATACATACGTGCATACATATATGTGTACCTATATATATATAACACCTATATATAAACACACATACATACAACACTCCCGCACACACATGCATACACCCACACTTTACGTAGGATTAACAATGCATGTACAAAATAATATAATGGCATATACAATAAAATCAACATTGTAATTGGAATGAATATTCATCTCAGCAGGTGGTTGAACTATTTTTTGAAGTTTGTTGATGCAAAAGCGTGTGGATTTGAAACTGTCAGGCCTTAAACGTTAAGTAGACAACAGCGAGGCAGGTGATAAGAGATGAAAGAGGAGAGAGACGGAGTCTGATCGCAGCCTCCCCGTACCAATCCATCCAGTCAACTGAACTTAAGCTGGGAGGAGTAGGAGGGTCGGAGCTGATCAGAATGCAGCTTTGGTTCAGACAAACAGAACCAAATTGCTGGTGGCTTTTCCGACTTATTATTACCAGCCACTGTGACATTTTCAAGTCAAATATTGAGTTTAGAGGAAGAACCAAATTGAGTTTTCACTGCCAAACTTTCAGCTTTGGTCATGGAGAGGAACATTGAGATAAAGGATGCAAGAAAAATGTCGGTGTGAAATAATACAAGAGCAATAAATGGACATCCAAACTGTGTCTGATGAATTGGACAGGCTGTAATATATAAAAAAAATATATGTGTGCAATTTACAGTGTCTCATGTACGTAAATAATGTGTAATAAATGTGTGATGATGTGTTGTATAAATATGCAAATATAAAATATTGTATATATTATATTATTTATATATATATTTTTTACATTTGTTACTTTATTCATATTTTTTTATCCAACTGTGGTTAAACAATCCCTTATTCATAGAGTATTTGGTTGTGAATGGACTAGTCAAGCCAGTAAGATTCCATTTCTGTTTATTTTGAGCTCAGTCCAATGCAGTTTTTTTTTTTAAACAAGTCACACCTCTGAGCCAATGGCAGCTTTGTTTACCAGTATTCGAATTCTACTGGCTGAACAGGAATGCCTGTTTTCTTTCGAAAAGCCTTCCACTGTGGAGCACTTCAACAGACTGGTGATTCTCTCAATGGTCCAACAGCAGGAGAGACCAACAGCTTGATGATAAGGCAGCTGATTAAGGAAATGTGTTTCTCTGCACATTTATTGTGGAGACGGACTAGTATCAGCTTCTATTGTTGACCATCTGCAGGCAAGAGGCGCAATTTAAAAGACTCATTGAGTCCCATTGAAGCGGTGAAAGGGCGAAGCATTGCCCTAGGGCAGCACTTGTGTGTGTGTGTGTGTGTGTCGGGCCCCGAGGGATTACAACGGCTTGTACACTATCAGTTAAAATTCATTAACCCCAGTGGAGAAGCTCAGGAGGGAAGGAGCAGGAGCAACCGCCGCTATTACTGTCCTGAAACCCGTGATTATGCAGCCACAGGTGAGACCCAGTAGTCAATTAGTCTGATCGGGCCCCGCAGCTGCCTGGTGGCCCCAACGGCTCCTGGGCGGGGACTTGTAGGTTCCTTTGTGGATATTTGCCCAGTTGTACATTTGAATGCTTGTCGTGTGATTAGGAGGGCGGCATGGTGGCTTAGTGGGTAGGGCTGCTGCCTCAAAACAAGGACCCCATTCTACGTATATATGTTCATTATACAGTATTTATTAACAAAGGCAAAGTTATTAGTTCATTTATTTTTGGATGCTAATTTCAAATTTTGTATTTCTGATTCTGATCTGAAAAAAATGGGACGAAAATTAAAACAAGGCCCCAGCAGGTCTTGAACTTTCACCTCTAGTCTCAACTAGGCCCTACTTTCTGTGAGGCGGCAGCGCACCACCTTTCAAAATTCGAATGGAACTGGAAAATGACTTCAAAATTCAAGACTCAAGTTCGAGGCCTTGATTACAAATGTAAAGCAGTTCGGAAAATGGATGATGCTAACAATACTAAAGCCGTTGAGTTTGATTCACAAGGCATGAATATCGAAGTTGGAATAAAACCATATAATCAATGTAAATGTAATGTAAATGTAAACTGTAGTTATGTTCCGAGAGATGGAACCTGTTACAGAGGCGGTTATACTGTGCAAAATAGATGAGGTCACTACGTTGGTCTTTACCTGGATTGTATCTGAATAAAGTCAGCAGTGTTTTTTCTTCTTCTGGCATTTCCATACATCACTGCGAATAATAAATAGCTGGACGACGGACAAGAACGCAACTCAAACCGTTTGCAGATGCTAAAACGTCAGCAGAACTGTCAAGGGACCACTGTGCAATGGATTCTGGGACTTGTGGTCACGTTTCAGCAACGTTAATATCTCAACAGGGTTTGGACAGGCAGACGGCCGAAATCGAAATTTCTGCGATGATATCTTTATTATTCGATAAATCGCCCGGCCTCAATAAGCCCCAATTTGTATTCGCCTTGGAGAAGGGTTTGTGTGTAGCTAATCCTGAGCCTGTCTTAAAGCGGCGTGTAGATAAGCTTACAGTGCAAGATTGACTTGGCAGCCTAAATACAGAAGACGGAGAGAAACAACCAGGCAGTGTTCAGCCCGAGGGCGCCTAATGGAAATTAATGGGTTTTAAATGCGTCCGCGCGCGTGTTTGTCTCTCTCAACTCAGAACTAGAAGTTTACACAGCGCCGGTATAATGTGGATCTTCAGGCACAAGGTCAAAATTCCCTCAGATGTGGAGAAGAAATGCGATTATGATTCAAATCATCACAGATGTCTGCAACTCATCGCTCACGGAAACCCTCGGCGAGCCTTACCTAAGTCTCGCATAAATCAGGCTTAAAATAAAGCAACCAGTGCAGGAAACCCAGTTAGTCACTTCCTTTTAAACAGGATGTATGTCCTTGTTGCTCTGATTTAGGAGAACAGGCTTGACTCTTCATGACCTACACTACGTTACCAGTAGAAGTGGCTTTATTTATAGCACCGGAAAGACTCGAAGAAAGTATCTGTGGTGTTTGTTCTAGAAGAAAGCGATCCGGGTTAAAGTCCTTGTCAAGCTCTGAATTCTCTCTCGTCAAACAGACAGAGAAAAGTGAATAAAAACTTTGTTAAAACAAACTTTGCTGCATTCTGAGCCAAATTTTCATTGTTTTTTCTTTTGATTTTGCAGGAATTTAAAGAGAGAGAGAGAGAGAGAGAGAGAGAGAGAGGATGAGTTGGAAAAAGAAAGAGGTAAAGATGGAAGTGATGAGAGAAATAGGGATATAGATGAGAGGAGCGAAAAGGCATAGATGGAGAAATAAAAAGTGAAAAGGAGAAGAGCTGTGGAGGGAGGGAAAAAGGGATAAAGATAAAAGAAGAAAGACAAAGACGGAGGAAAAGAGAGAAATTTAGAAAGGGGGAGATGAAATGGAGAGTGTTAAAATGAAATAGAGAATGAACAAAAAAGATATAGGGAGAGAAGAGGTAGAAAGAGAGAAAATAAGAGAAAGATAATAGAAAGAACAAACATTTCTCTCACTTTATCTCCTTTCCTGTGTGTTTAATTTAATCTCTTGATTAAAGATTTTTCCCTCTCCTTTTTCTAAAATGTTCTCTCCTTTTTCTCCATCTCTACCTATTACTTTCCTCATATCTTTCTCCCGTCACCATCCTCTCTTTCTGTTTAATTTATTTCAATTATAACACATTAGTTCTAAATGCATCCGTTCACACACACACAAACCCACCTACACACACACACACACACACACACACAGGTCCATATATACAGCATATGCCTTATATCCAATGTGAAGTCTTCTGTAATGTCTTGAGAGAGAAAACTTTAAGAGGGTAAATAGTGTTGTTTTTCCGGAGTGGAGAGTAATGAGAGTTGTGTGTGGGGAGCAAACAATCATCCGAATGCGTGCGGAAACAAACGCATTAAATGACTGCGGCAAGAAAAACTACGCGATAGCGCCGTTACATCACGACCACTTTTTTTTTCCACTTTCCATTTCCATGCCAGTCTATTTCCAGGCTTCATCTTGCGCGGTTTCATTATTTATTTGAAACAAAACAAACACCGTGTTACATTTAATGATGAAAATGAATCGGTGATGGATTGACAGGAAGAAGTTGTGTTGTGGATGCAGCAATTAATTAAAAAGACTCTGTGATTGCCATTGAATTAATTTCAACGTAATGTGTTACTTTCCCCCGATAAAGCCAAACCTAATTAAGAAATTTCGGAATGCGTTTAAAAGGCACGTCATCTTTCCGCAAGCCACAGTTCAGCTTCGCGAAACGGGGAAACATGAATAAATGAATGAATCAATGAATGAATGAATTAACTTTTTTGATCCCACAGTGGGGAAATTCAATTGCCGGAACAGCCACTAGTAGCAATGACAAAATAAAGTGAAAAACAGTGAACATATATTATACAGAAACAAAGAAAGAAAGAAAAAATATATTTACATGGCGGCGGCGGCGGCATAATGGCTGCTAATGTGGATTTGTAGCATGATTGTTTTCTGAAAAGTGCAAACAGGTAAGCGGCGAACGGCGAATAACAAAGCCGCGCGTTTAACACCTGATGATTCGAGGGAATTATCGCGGCATGCAAAGATTGTTTGATTCTGGGAAAAATGGCTTCACTATTACGATAACCAAGTCAATGAATTGTGTGCGTCAGGTGGATTTCTGAAGCAGCCACCACAGCGACGTGTGGTAGAAGTTCTCCACTTCCTCGGGGTAAACAAACCTCGCGCCAGATTCAATGAAACATCATTGGTTTAGCTATTAGCAGCGGGGTTTATCCAAAGCCACGCCGCCAGAGGTTCAGCCCGAGTCTTAATGAAGCCCGTGACTCATGCGCCGCCGCTATCAGCTGATTATGATTTCAACCACGACCGGCAGCAGATTTGATATATCGTCTAATTTCTAAACACAGTGATGAGATTTTCCTGCGAGAGACGGAGGAAATTACAGGCGGGATCGACAGATGAGCGTGTTGTTTTCAATACCGCTAAATTGAAGAGTGATTGGTTGTAATGGATTTGTCAGGTTCTGTCCCCGCCTTTGATCAGAACCGCGGGACGAGGGATGACAATGCCAACAACAAGTTGGCAATCAGTGACGAATGAAACCGGGAGTAAGAATCCGAGGGTGTTGGCTTTTCCTTCGTGAGAGATTAGGCCTGAATTTGATTAGACTCCGTCTCCGAATAATCCACACACTCCGGGTCTTTGCCGAACTGCATCTCTGGAGCCAAGCGTAGATGGAACGCTGTCACTGTTATTGGCCTGATTACTTCAGTTGTTTTAAAGCCCCATCCTACTTATCTGGCTGCTGGAGTGGGATGGAAGGCTTGTTTTCTTGTAAACAATCTGTTTTTTCCAGCCTGCTTTCGAGCATTTAAAGCAGTAGTTTGACTCAGTCTCCAACAATTAACGTGTTTAAGCACACATGACTGCCGATTCCATCTGTTTCCTTGTCAGTCTGTCGACTTTTAGAATGAACTCTTTTTAGAGCTTGAATCACTATTATGCATCACAGCTCTTAGTGTTCTACCCACATCCTTTAATGTGACAGCTTGGGCACGGACTTGAAATGCATTGCCATATCTATGGTTTCCTCTGAAAGCGCCGGCAAATGAAGGACACGAGTTACAATCTCAAGGGTCACTTCAAATTATAGTGCGAGGGAAAGTTTTCTAGGAGAGATTGCTCAAGCCCCGGCTCAAGACTGCTTGCGTCATTTGGTGGTAAAAGCTTGGACTCTTAAGTTGTTTGCAGTTTATAATTAAAAATACTCTCTGCTGATGTTTCCGGAGTGGCTTTTGGAGGCCTGTTCCGACTTTGAACACGAGAAAAATTGTACAACCTCTCTCAATTGGATGCTTTTTAAACTCATGTGGCAATCTACAATTATATTTCATCAAAACTTTAGAGGAAGACACTGAGGGGATTGTCTTAATGGCCACTAGGGACCATATCAAAATTGTGATCTGCATATAATACATTCAAGTGAGGTGCACACACGGTGAAGCCTAAGCTGTGACATCCCGGGGGCATTTGAGGTGTCAGTGTCTTACCCAAGGACACTTCCCTACCCCCTTCCAAAATACAATCATTTTTTCTGTAGCTTAATCAGTAGTGCTGGAGTTGTCAACACCAAGTATATGGGTTCAAGAATTGGTTTGACATTTGACTACAAATACAAAGTCTGTCATGCGTATTCTATTCGGGTTGAGAGATCATCCAACAACCTTCCGAGTAGATCCAGTCAATCTTACCGCTCACGCCATAAGACCATTTGGTGTGAGAAATCCAGCGACTTTCGGGTTGTCTGGAAGGGAAGTTGGCCAGATTGTTGCGTGGCATGTAGCCAAGCCAAATTATGTTTGTGTTTATTACAAGATTTGTTAGAAGAATAAACCCATGACCTCCTACTGCCCACACTGTAGCAAATGCTGGGGTCTTCACCTTTGTCCTCCACATCTGCCTCTGAAGAGCAAAGGCATGGGAGGTGATTTGATGAGCTCTACATGAGAGCACCAGGGTGGTGAAACCGTCCAGTGGCGTCAATCTGGAACCGCACGGGCGGAGCTTGAAACAAAACCACCCCACAGACCCGAAAGCCGTTACCATACCCACTAATTAGCTTCATTTGCTAAAAAAACAAACTAGGGCCAGATGGCGGGACTAGCAAGTATTCATCGATCTTGAGTCCCACACGAGCTCACGCTTGAGTTGGATACTGGGTTGTCCGCACAAAAGACATTAAAAGCTTTCTCTCCTTGAGCAGATTGGTGGTTGAGAGAAGACAAATTAGCCGCGCTGGAGACAAGCTTGACTGAAAAGTACTATTACGGGTAAAAGATGTGTTTTTGGCCAGACAGGATGATAGATTCCAGGTCCAAACGTTTAACCATCATCTCTCATCCAATGGATAGACTAATAACCACGAGCATTACACATCAGATATTTCAATTTAAAACGTGTCAAAATGTGTCAAGTGTAATCTACGTCAAAATACGAAATTGTTCAGGCTTGGCATTAGATTTAATGAATATGAAGTCATTATATGTAGTGTATCTGTGTTTAGGCAGGAGAGAATTAACACTTGTTTTTGTCAACGCAATTTGGTTATGCATAATATGTTGTTTTGTTGCCTTTTGCGCACATGTGATTCCGTAATCTTGAGCGTTTATGGCTCATGGAACATAGTTTAGACTTTAGGACCATGCAGACGGCAAAGATCCTGCCGTTTTCCTAAATCCAGAAGTGAGTGATTTTGTCAATATGGCATCAAGGGACAGTATTGGAATTTGTACTTTGCGTTTAACCATACAGTGGAGCTACCGGAGCAGTGGGCAGCCTTAAGACGGGTTGTCAGGGGGCATGTGGTGGTCAGTGTCTTACTCAAGAACATATTATGGAATCATCTGCAGAGGGATCAATCTTGCAACCTCCAATTCCCTACCATTGGAGGCCAGCAACCCCAAGACGGGATTGATGTTAATGACTGATAGAAAATAATTTGACTTTGCATAATTAAGGACTGTTAGGTTAACTAATCGTATTCCGAGCAATTATTGCATCGCAATGACTCAAAGAAAGCAGGTTAAGCACTTTGAAGCACACAGGACAAGTCCTACACACTTGAGCAGAAATCTCGAGGACTGCATAACTGTGCGTCCCACCATCCACCCCACCCGCACGAGTCAATAAGGTTCAAGTGGGTTTCACATCATTTGTGACTTTCAAGGAGAGCGTCTAAATTCCTGGCAAGGACCTGGATGATAAGTCGACCAAGGTCATTTGCGTAATTTCCCTAAAAAATGTGCTCTCAGCCCCGGCTTCATCCAGAGCAATGTCCCAGCATCTAATCTGTGCCAGAATCTGAGGAGCCATTAGCTTGCTGTCGGAGAGGTCTGTAAGTAATCGTTCGCCATAGAGAAACGAAATTGACAAGTGCTTAAGCCTTGAGCACAGACAGAACACAATTCCCCAGCACATTTCCCATAATCAGATAGAAGTCACATCCTCCGCAACCTTAAAATTTGTTATCTCTCCACCACTGCCAGTATAGAAGATGCTTGCTATTCCATCTCATTTGCTATCTATATATTCAATCACCTAATCGTTTAGAGCTCGTTGAAAAATGTACAGTTATTACTTTATGTAGTTACATTTTTATGATATGATTATCTATTATATCAAGAATTTAAATTTGTAAGATTGTCCATAGTTTGAGCAATGTATGAATGCGTGTGCCCTGCATTGTGATTGGTTGGTCAGCCAATGTAGAGTATAGGTCCCGCCTACAGGCCCAGAGTTGCTGTGATTGGTCCAGCTGACCCAGAAATGGAAAAGGCTTTTTCTAATTTATATCATTGCTTTAGTTCTCATGTTTCACTTGATAATTATTTTGGTTTCACTGTTGTTGTTACATTGTACTGCATTATAAAAGGGAGAAATCTAAATAAATTGTCTATTTAATTATCTAAATGTTTATGCACTTCCAACCATTTTGTTTTACTACTCAACACAGACACAATATTTCTGTGTTCTAAGCAAACTTCTCCAGTCTATTATTTTTATAGTTTCTCTGCGCCCCGACTCCTCCATCCATCCCTTCTTTATTTTTTACAACCTTTTTTCTATTAGCATCACTCACTCAAGTCATCAAAGCCCTGCAGCCGAAGCCCAAGACCTTCAGATGTCATTGGACACACACCCCACTCCGTCGACCCGCGTGTTTGCGCTTGAGTTATGAAGATCTTGAGGTGTAAATCTGAGCCCCTGGACAGATGGCAGGACCCACAGATGCTCCTCATTTTTATTCCCGGACAGCGTGGAGAGGAGTGAACCGGTGGGAGAAAAGTGATGGAACTGAGGGCATGCGAGGTGAAGGTTATGGATTAAAAAGGTGGTCCTAACGCTTGTAATCTGTGCTTCTGTAAATAAGACTCATCTGCGCAAGTCTGATCGGAATAATGTGTTGCTGGATTTCGCACACAAAAAAAAATCCCATTTGCCAACTATCTATGCATTTATCTATCTGACCATCCATTTGACTCTCCATCCAGCCATTCATTTTCCTAACTACTTTTTCATTTCTGGGTCAATTGGAGCGCGGTTCGACTATCGCGAATTCACTGCTTCGCGGGTTTTTTTTTTCTTTATTACGTATATTTTTGCGGATTCATTTTTTTCAAGATGTTCGTTAACATTACTTTAATAAAGAATACTACGTGAAAAAAAGTGTTTTAAAAGTCTGAATAAGTGTTAAATAAATAAGTAATTGTTGTGACTCTACTTCATGGATTTTTACCTATTGCGGTCGGGCTTGCAACGCATCTACCGCAATAAACGAGGGATTACTGCACAGGGAAGCAACTACCCACAAACACAGACAGATTGCTCCCCGTAGCCAATAAACAGTAATGTAGCCATTATGAATGTGTTGAAGACTGATCTGAGCTTCTAAACCCAAACCAAAGCAAGAAAACAGAAGAGACACGAGGACAACCAAACTAAAGCAAGGAAGAATCCTTTTGGTCTAAGAAAAACAGCCTTAAATACCAGATCCAATTAGGACAGAACGAGACACAGCTGAACAGAGCAATCAAAAGGACTTGACAACACCTGGGCAGATTAATTAAATAATGGGATCAAATGAACACAAAACACCTGATGGCAAACCAAACAAGGAGGTGATCTGCACTGGGACTACACCAACTATTATAAATATATAAAAGTAATGCATAAAAATGCCACTCAAAATGTATGTAAATTCTGGCCATGTTAAGATTGCTTATTAATCTAAAATTCAACATATTAAATTATATTATTGAGCTGAGCATTTGTTCTGTAACTTGTAGTATTTAATGTGGCAAATTTCAATATGGTCACTTGTGGTCATAATGACAAACTCTCTTTATATTTATTTGGCAGATGCTTTTATCCAAAGAGAATTACTGAAGGATTAGATCTGATTCAGAGTCTTGCTCAAGGACTCTTCGGGTTTGGGGTTGAAACCTGCAACCTTCTGGTCCCAAGTCTGATGGAAAGTCTAATGATGGATTCCACTTCTCAATTTCAATATACAGGAGGGAAAGACGTCCTCAGCGAGTGGAATCCATTGTCAATGTTGTGATTGGCCCATAACAGGGTGTATTTTTATCAGTGGAGAACATATTCAGTCCCTCAGCCTCCTCCATTAGCTGCCACTCAGAAATCCACTCCGTGAAGCCCGACAAACGCAGATGCTCGGCAGAAGAAAGCCTGAGGAGAGGAGGGAGATCGGGCCTATGTCAGGGTCTCAGGCTGTGTGAATATATATAAATATAAAGTATATATGTGTGTGTGTTTGGCTCTTTATGCTCACGTCTTCAATCCGCTGTCGTCTTGTCTCACCCAGAGATTGAATTGTGACACTATTCTCATGATTTTAGACAGAGCTGTGCTTGTCTGACTCTTTTCCATTTCGCTGACTCTCACTCGTCTCTCACCATATGTATAACCTTCTCTCGTTCTCTCTCGTTCCCTCGTTCCCTCACTTTGTCTCTTTCTTACATTTTTTTGTCTCTCCCTCTCTCTCTCTCTCTGTCTCTTTTTGACTTTCAGCTTCTTTTTAGCTCTCTCACTTTCTTCTCTCTTCCACTCCCTCTCTTTTGCTTTTTCTCTTTCTTGGTGTGCTTCTGCCTCTTTCACTCTCTATTCCTTTTTCTCTTCTCTCTTGGCCCACTTCTCCGTCTCTTTCTCTCTCTCTTCTCTATTTCTTTTTCTCACTCTCTTGCCGCGTTTCTCCCTCTCTCACTGCCTCTTTCTTGCTTTTTCTCTCCTTTCTCTTGCTGTCTCTTTTATCTCTCTATTTCTTCTTCCATCTCTCACTGCCTCTTTCTAGCTTTTTCTCTCCTTTCTCTTGCTGTTTCTTTCTCATCTCTATTTCTTTCTCTCACTATCTCTTTTTCTCTTCTCTCTTGCCCCGTTTTTCCCTCTAAGCTCTCTTTAAGTCTCTTTCTAGCTCTCTCTCCCTCTCTCTCTCTCTTGCTGTCTCTCTCTCTCCCTCTTCTCTATTTCTTCTTGTGTTGTATTTTTTTCTGCCTCTCTTCTCTCTTGCTGTGTTTCTCCTTCTCTCACATCCTCTTTCCTTCTCTTCTCCTCTCTGTTTCTTACCCTGTCTGTCTTTTTTTCTGTGTATCTGCCTCTCTCCCTCGTTTTCTCTCACTCTGCTTGTTTTAGCTCTTTGTCTCTTGCTCTCCGTCTCTCTCTTTCCCCTACTCTTTCACTCCCTGCTCTCTCCCTCTTGCTATATATATATATATATATATATATATATATATATATATATATATCCCTCTGTTTCTATCTATTTTTTCTTGCATTTCTCCCTCTCTTGCCACCTCTCTCTTTCACCACACACCTTGATTCTGTCTTAATGACCTGGACTGCCTCATAAATGTGTCAACAAGATAAGTCTTGACTTTATAAGTACAAATAAAAATGTATATTAAACGAAGAAGAATTTAATGTCCTCTTTGTGGCTAATAACTAACTGAAGGCGGAATTGTGGATTCCAGCGTGTAGCCGTGTGCGGAATACTGGATTATCTGAGGTTTCTACTCGCAGTACCAGGAGACGAGAGAGTCACTGGAACTTAGTCATTGTAATTGCATCTGAAAAACCAAGGATGGACTAAAATTGGCCCTTTAACCAACGGCGCGACAAAATGACATCCACTATAGCGGAGACGCTAATTTCTCTCAAGGTTTTCTTCCGCGTTCTGAATTGCTTTGTTATTGCAGAAAATAGATGGAAACCTACCGCATTTATCCTCGGCTCCTTTCTTCCGCACACTTCGGCAGATAATATAAGATTTTTAAATTAGACCTGAGCAGCAATTTGATTCCGATCCGACCCGGGTGACCTGCTCATGACGTGGTGATATTAGCTGAAGCCTCATCCTGAGGGAGAAACGTGTGAATGAAGCGTAATAAAGTCCGACTTTCATTAGCATGAGACATTGTATGGCACTTAGCGTTTAATCTGTAGGACATTGTGACGTGGATCTACTTTGATAAGAGGGTGAAGATTTAAATGGAGGATTGTGAACTCGTGTTAAACGTGTGTGTAAGTCACATAGAGTGTGGTGACTTGAGATGCTCTTTTTTTTTATTGGTATGTGTTTTATATTCTAATTCATTTTTGTCATTAAATGTGAATTTAATCACATAGTCTGTTTACGTGTGTGTGTGTGTGTGTGTGGATTTATATATTGTACTGTTTCAGCTTTTTCCAACTATAGGGTCTTGTATTTATATAGCCTGAAAATTATTATTTTAAATGTATTTTAAAATATGTTGGACTGTATGTACTTTTAAATACACATTAAAATAATAAATGTAAAAATTGCAAACACAATCATTATGAATATTTCAATTATTAAAAATGTTTAAATAAATTTACATTAAAATCACATTCAAATGTATTATTTATAGTATAATTATTTTGTGTGTGTGTATATATATATATATAATGTATATAAATTATAATTTTTCATTCTTATAAAATATTTCGTAGATATCTTTAAATTGAAAAAATCCTTTATATAAAAATCCTTAAATAAAATGATAAATGTAAAAATCACAAGCAGTAATTATTAATATTTTAACTAGGATATACAATAATATAAATAAATATAGTATATATTGTATAATATATTTATATTTGACTATAACAACTCGCACGCGCACACACTGACGCTCGCACACGATTGGATAAACACGCATTGCATTAGTGCGTTAAGCAGACGCGCTAACCAAAGTGACGTACGATGCACGCGATTCATTTTTCATCCTTTGGTTTCAAACGCTGCGTCGCATTAACACACACTTCAATGGGTGAGGATCATCGCCCGTATCGTTAGCGTGGAGACGTCAAGACGCGCTCTCCAACACTCGCAGCAGAGAAAGCCAGAATAACCCACGTTATTAAACGCTTCGTTGCCCGGCCTGTCAAACACATGATCAGCCAATATCCCGCCAGACTCTCGCTTGATTGGCCGGTTTGACGTCCCCCTCTGATCCCGCGGTGAGGGTCGCGATGAGGTGAAGCGTGTGACGCTGTTGGTGATCAATAATCCGTGGAAGTGGACCAGGACTCTTATCAACACCCCTACACTGTGAAAAATGAATCATGAGGCTTGGAGTTTTCATTGAAAAAATTATGTGATTGCTAAAAAGAATACGCACGTGTCCTTGAAAAAAAACGTTGTTCTGTGTTTCTCTTAAAATATTGAGAACATTTTGGTAAAAACTAATTAAAATGTAAATTTCACCTCTTTTTTAAGCAAACCAGTGCAATTTTTGGGGTCAATTTAAGAAACCATTTCGGCTAAAAGATTGAGAAAACGATTAAGAATTACCATTTATTTAAAGAGAGTTGGTTCAATTGGTGGGCGTCACGTTTTAATTGAGTCACGATCATCATGAAGAAATAAAAAATGCCATTTTGATGAACAGCAGATGAAGAGTGAACGTTAAGAAGAAAGTGCTTTATTATTAGGAAAGAAAATCATCAGATGAGCTTGTTCCTTGGGAGAGCCAATGAGAAGCTTGCATGTGTTGCTTTTTAAACTTTAAAATAAAGCATAAACACTATTACATTAACTGTTATATGTGTTGTTCTTCTGACAATCTACACTGTAAAAACTGTGACGTGCTATTTACGTAAAAAAAGTTTGGTAACATATTACACAAATTATATTTAAGTAGTTTCTCAGAGCTTACTTTTAAGTAGAACATACTTGATAAAATTAAGTAAAAAATATTGAAGTATTCATCTTGACAATATTAATTTAACAATTCTTAGTGGATTGTGCTTTTTAATTTGAGAA
>MU204420.1:9523509-9579311 GCA_017309775.1 Paedocypris sp. Pulau Singkep
CTCTCTCTCTCTCTCTCTCTCTCTCTCTCTCTCTCTCTCTCTCTCTCTCTCTCTCTCTCTCTCTCTCTCCCACACACACACACACACACACTTAGAAATGTTCTGGCAAGTTTAGTGAAAAACTTTTAATTAAAATTGTATTGATGAATCAGACAGTGAAGAGACTCAGCAAAAAATGATGTTTAATATTCGACTCTTTATTTCTACTTCACTTTCCCTCTCTATTTATTTCTCCTTTCCCTCAACTTCTTTATCATTTCTTTTTCATTAATCTTCTTATCTTCATATCTGTCTTTTAATTTCCTCTCTCTCTTGTACTCAGTTTATCTTTCTTTCTTCCAATGTCTCTGTCTTTATTTTCTTTTCTGTCTTTCTTGTCATCTTTTTTTGTATTTTTTTCTTTTCTTACTTTGTCTTTCTTTTTTCTGTATCTTTTTCTTCTTTATTTTCTTTACTTTTTCTTTGTTTCTGTTTTCCTCTTTTCCTTTTGTTATCTCATTTTTCTTTTTAAACAAATTTTTCTGTTTCTCTGCTTCTTTCTTATTTTTCTCTCCCCATTTCAGTGTCTTTCTTACCTTTTTTTCTCTCTTTTGCTCTATTTGTTTTTACAAATGTATTTAATAGATTAATTAATTTAATAGATGAATATATATTTTTTCAATTTATTTCTTTCTCTCTGTTTCTATCTATCATCTTTTTTTTTAACTCTTTTTTTTTACCACTCCCGGTCTGTATTTCTCTTTTATTTCACCCTCTCTCTCCTTATCTCTATTTTCCCATATCCATCATTAATTTTCCCATTTATCTTTCTCTTCGTCCTCTCTGTGGATCTTTTTCAGCTTTTCCTAATTTCTCAAAAGCTCAAATGTTCTATCTATCCATTTCCCCCTATCATTCTCCCATTTTGAGTCTCTTGATCTCTCTCTTTTTCCCCTCTCTCTCTCCTTTTCGCTATCTCTATTTCTCCCCGCCTCTCTTTCTCAAACAGTCTGAATGAAAGATGCTCCTGTGGTTTCTCTTCCCATCTTTATCATTACAGCTTCCTATTACCTGCCTCCAGTCGCAGAGATGGGCTGCCTGCAGTGCACCATGGGAACTGCTCTGTTGCCGTGCATTGGGATGACTTCTCCACTGATGTTTTCCTGCTCGGTCCTCTTCATTCTGTCAGTTCTGCTTTTCTCCGCTGCTGAGCTTCCTCCTCCTCCTCCTCCTCCTCTCGTACCAGACGTGTGTGTGTCAGAGAGAAAGCAACATGGTCCAGCGCTAAGCGATTGGCTATCTGGAGAATATCACACGCTCACTAAACAGCCATAACAGAAGAGAAGCTTGTACTCTAATGCCACGTTTAATATTAAAGTTTTTCCTCTCTCTTTTAGCGGCCTGTCTGAAGGTGATGCGTTCCCCTGACGCGTGGGTTTATACATCCCTCACGGGCTTGATGGACCTTCACACCTTCTGGGTCTCACTTAACCTTTGCTGCTTCATGCTTGAAGACCGTTAAATGCTCAGCCGTCAGATTCCCGCAGCCATTTACTTCTATTCTTTTTTAATTCTACGTCGCTGCTGTCAGACTTTATGCTCACTTGACCGGATCTTATAACATAAGAATATGTAAAGGTATTGATCAAATATATGAATTGATTCGATTTTTATATAAAGTTTTTATATGATTGTATCATTGTTGATTGTCGTGTTTTACATTTATTTTTGACTTTTTTTTATATGTAATATATTTGATCTAATATTTTGTAAGTTCAGAGGTTCATAACTATGATGACAACACTTGGCATCAGAAAAAAAAGGAGCTGAAAACAGAAATGAATTGGATTGAAATTGTCAATAAAAATGTATTTACATGTACTGATTTTTTGTAATAAAACCTGTAATATTTATATTTCAGTTTTCACTTTTTTATTTTATTGTATTTATCGGTTTCTTTTTTTTTTTTTTTTTTTTTTTTTTTTACCACTTTTCAAGATTATGGAATGATTATATAGAAATTGTCTTTTTTTGGAAGGGAGTGGTTATGATGATATTATTATTTATTATGATATATAATAAATAAAAACATGAATAATAATAACAATCAGAGTTTCTGCTGTAGTGAATGGATGAAGAAATTAAACAAAACTTTAAAATTAAACACTTTCTTTAATATATATAGAAATTGATCACTGTCGTCACACTGTCTCATTCGAGACTCGAGGGATAATTGGAGTTTGACAAATTTCCCATTGGGTGTGAGTGAGTGAATGAATGATTGTGTGTTTTCATCCCGCGATTGACTGGATTGGTTCCAGCTCCGCGCGACCCAGAAATAGAAAGGCAGTTCAGAAAATGGATGGATGAATGGATGCATTTGGTCTACATGTGCTTTATTTGCTTTAAAAGACAAGGGTGTGTTATCACACACACACACACGCACATAACACCTGACTTTCAAAATCCGTATCATTCCTTGAAAACCACTGACGCTGTGAAATCTACAAACCAGAATGTGTAAACAAACCCTTTTGGTTTCAGGGAATGCTCACATTTTGTATCCCTTCCTCTCATCACACGGCAATCCATTTAGTAGATCTGCATCTGCAGCGGAACAACAAGGCAGCGCCTCGGGAGAACCGGGAATCGCAGCTCGTCTCAATATTCAATGAGGCACTTCAGAGTTTTTTTTCCCGTCTCGCGTGGCCTCTGTGACCTCGTACCTTCCCTCTCCTTCTTCCTCTCTCATGTTAGATTGTCCCCGCTGTGCTGTTTCTTCTGTACGGTGTGTGTGTATCTCGGCGTTTAACAGAGGCCTCTCTCACCCCGACTCTCTTACGCTGTAATCTCGCCATCTGGGCCTAATTGACTGAGCGCCTGACGTCTTTCAGTAGAGACGAGAAACGAGAAAGCTCCCGAGTGCTGGGGAGAGCAAATACAGATCACAGCCTCAGTACACTTGTCACTGCTATGACCTTCCACCCCAGCTGGGCGATAAGAAAGGCACCGACCTCTTCTTCTTGCTGCTTATGGGGTGAAGAGTTCCACTTTTGGATACTGCAGAGGCTTTTTGAGGTTGGGGTTCTGAGATACTGCAGAGGCTTTTTGAGGTTGACTAGGTTGGTCATCTCAAAATTGAGTTCTGAAAGGCACAGTTGGGTTTGTTCTTGTCTTCAAGTCATAGCCTCTTTCCTTTGATGAAGGTCTCTTTGGTTTATATGGACAAACCACGCATATCTACAAAAATGGGCTGTGTTGTTCTTGAGGAGCTACCCAACAACTACCGTAGATCCACATGTGCCTTGGTGCATTTTTTGCAGAGTTTTTGTTTTGTAAATTTCTATGATTCGTATCTCATATGTAGGCACATTTGGGTTCGTTTTTGTTTTCGAGTCATAGCCTCTTTCCTTTGATGAGGTTCTCCTCTGTTTGTTTGGACAAGCCATGTATATCTACAAAAATGGGCTGTGTTGTTCTTGAGGATCTACCCAACAACTACCGTAGATCCACAATGTCCCTGAGTGCATTTTTTTCAGAGTTTTTACTTTGGAAATACCTATGATTCGTATGTAGCATGTCTGCTCTGTGGTCTCCCTTGAGAACCAGGCTCGATCAGGGGACTTTGAAGCTAGTTCCGTCCTATCTCTCCATCAGGGCCAGGCAAACAGATCTATCCATGCCAGGCGACCAACTTCCACAACCCCCTCTCGTTCTAAATCTCCCAAACTGCAGCTTCTCTTGACTGCTCTTCAAACAAACTCGGGGCCTAAACTCCTTGGGAGCCATGGTGTAGCCTTTGAGATGGAGGAGATAGGGGGATGGAGAAAAAGATGGAGTGAGAGTGGGGTAGAAGAAAGGGCGAGAGCCGGAGATCTTCTATTTAATAAGTAAACCGTTGCTGGCGCGGGGCAGACTGGTCTCTTGGGCTGGGCTCAGTCAGCCATTTCTCAAGCAAAGTGAAGGATTTAGGTTAGATACCGAAAGCCCATGAGAAGCTCTCTGGCGTTTTCCACATGCTGAGGATATCTGAGCAAAAAATACACGAGGGGGAGAGCGAGAGAGAGAGAGAGAGAGAAGGATATGCCAAGAGTATCCATTCATTCTCACCCTGTCGCAGTGTCATTTGTGCAAATGATGATGGCAAATGCAGGTGTGAGAACTTCAATACTTCTGCCAAAGGTGAGGGAGAAAATGGAGCTAGGGAGTGATTTAGAATGGTGAAAAAAGAAGCAAACTCCTTAGCGACACTTCAATTAGGATGTATTGTGGGTACAACACGTAATTTTAATCACCTAGACCTACATATTCAGCAGCCAGTGAAACACCTTCCTCTTATTCCCACGCGGCCAGGGAGCGAGGCTTCCACGTTCGACAACCTTCTTCCAAATCGAGGTCCTGGTACCAAATGCGTCTGGAAGACGAGTAGAAGAAATAGGCCAGATCAAGCCTTTAGGCAGCACGGAATGGAAGTCAATTATCAATTTGTGACCTTTGTAGAATGATTTTAACTTTATCATATTTATAGCCATACCTTTTAACACCTCGGTTCTCTAACGATGAGTTTTGAGAAACAAAAACCCATTGAACTGTGGAACCAACCAGGAAAGAGAAGGACTGTTCAAGGCCTTCCATCGCCATACCTTTTCCTCCCAGCTGGAGGAGGAAGCGGTTCACGTGGAGGTTCAGAGCCTCAGGGGTAAAAGCGACCGACTCGCTGTCCTTGCTCCTACCTAACACCGGCTATCCCAACGGGGTTTCAAGGTACGGCAACTGTGCTCCATAACATCGTATGAAATCCTGTCACATGAATAATGGACGGAAATGAATGAGAATAGTTCACAGTAGCCCTGTTAGATATCTGCCCAGAAACCACAGATGCTCTGGAAGCGGCATCATAACAGCCCAACTACAAAGGAGCCCACTTGTGCTGGCCCTCGCTGGACATCCCACACAACAGCCAATCAGGACTGTTCCCAAATCAGCTCCAGAACATTCAGCGGGCGACTTTATGCGCAGACAACTGTTTTGCGACTCCTCGGTTTCCAAGTTGGGCGAAAATCAGGCCACTTTTAAGGGACATTTGACATTTTTTTTCTTCATTTTCCTAATTTTTGAACACAGATATGGACATTTTTGAACACAGACATTGAACATTTTTCTCCATTAAAGACTATTTTTCCCCCTAATTCCACATAGCAACTTTGTGTTGGTCTGGAA
Source organism: Paedocypris sp. Pulau Singkep (assembly GCA_017309775.1). NCBI lineage: Eukaryota > Metazoa > Chordata > Actinopteri > Cypriniformes > Paedocypris > Paedocypris sp. Pulau Singkep. Next base: position 9,528,709 of record MU204420.1, read on the forward strand.
CTAAGAATAGCCCTCGACTATACAAATAAACTTCCTTCGCTCTTTAGTTAAAATTTACTAGGTAATTTTGGCTGAATATTTGTTTGAATTTAACAGAATGAAAGAGAAAACCCACAACCATAAAAATTTTAATGTGTTGAGCAAAAAGGTTTAACTTGGGGTCCGACTCAGAGGGGCTTAACTCCCTATTGTTTTGTTCATTGTTATATAACATACTACCTAAATGTATAAGTGTCAAGTCTGTGTGGACATTGTTAATGTTGCAGAAACTCTCTATTCGGCTCGAATCCATCTTCCTCCGTCCACTTGAATTATGAGAACAGTGACCTTTGCTTTTTGCGACGGTGCTTAAACCCAAACCGACCTATTAATCTGAGGTGAGCGGCGACAGAACATTAGCTCTCGTGTTAAGAAAGCCAGTCTCTTTTTTTCCCAAAGTCCACTTAATAGTTCAACAGCTGAGCAGAAGATGTGATATATTTAAACGTTCTGGGCAGTTCTCCAAATGTCATCCCCCGTTTCCTGCTGGTCAATTCACTTACTCTTCTCCAAGACTGCGAAAGCCCAAAATAGGGGTGAAAGCTTTGTTTCTGTTTGATATGCAAACACGAAATTCAAGAGGGAGATAATAGTGTTTACTTCAATGCAATGCCAGTGAAGGGGGGAAAAATGGAAAATGGCGGCGTCTAAGTGAGACAGGAGCAATAATGCATTTGATGTTGTGCTTTACCTGGCTTTTTTCTCAAATGGTACAGTTTTCCAATTTCCAGAAAGACGAATCAGGCCAGGTCTATGTCAGAATAAATGAACAATGTGGTGCAATTCCCATTGGTCTCCCAAAGTTGCTGAGATTCCCTTTAACATTGTTACTGTTTCTTAACCTTTGACTTTTGACAATTGGCTCCGTTGCCCTTTCGATCCTTGGCGAAGCCTCGGTGGTGCAGCCCCAGGGTCGCTCTTGTCTGTCTGGTGAGTCCCAAGAGTCTCAAACAACCACTGTCATTGATCCAGGGTGAGAAGGCGCTTAGACCAGTCAGCAGGGAGAAGAGGACCACTCCACTGGAAGCCCAATCCAAGGATGTGAAGGTAGAGCCAGTCTGCAAACTTCTCAACGTTTAAAAAAACACTAAAAACTGAGCTCTTTCACCAGCACCTTAACACTAATTAAAAAAAAAATGTCTTTGTCTTGTGTTCAATGTTGTTGTTGACTGTCATGCTGTTCTGTCTAGTAAGTTTCCTTATATCGCCTGTGTAGACATCTACTGTAGCCTGTTGTAGACAAATGGCTTCACTTGCTCTTCTTTTTGTAAGTCGCTTTGGATAAAAGCGTCTGCCAAACGACTGTAAAGTAAAGTAAAGAGCCAAAAAAACTCACTGAGCCTCAACACAACCTAGCCAACACAAACGCAACACAATACTCCGCCAGAGGTTTTGTTTTCCTAGCCACTGTCGCAATCTACTGTAGCTTGCTCTTCTGGTCATAGCCTATAGTCTGAACAACGATGGACAATGGACATTTTTTTTTTTTAACAGACTCTTTCTCCCTAATTTTTGAACACATATATAATGGACATTTTCCTTAATTGTATAGACTATTTTTTCCCTAATTAGCATAGCGTCTTTGCGTTGGTCTTGAACTAAGAAAAGCGCTATAGAATATATAAATATATGAAAATAAACTTGAACTTGAATAGCGTGTGGAGTCACTCTAGTGTTTTATAAAGTGAATATTGGTACAACAAACCGCAGCGGAAAATAAAGTTATTCCCAAACTTGCGCCGCCAATGATTGTTTTTATTGAAACGAGAGATATTTTTATTTGAATGGAACCAATTTACCGTATTTACACGAATATAAGCACCCCCCTGATTTTTCAGGCACAAAATAAAAATGCAAAGGAAAAAAAATTTTTTATTAACGTTTCTGGTTCAATTATGTGAACATTCTCTTAAAAATACTATTTTTCCCCCTTATTTAACCTAAACCTAACTTGCATTTCGTATCATTTTGATGTGGTTTTTTTTTAATAATAGATAACAAAAAGTCGATTCTAGTGGTCAAAACTTCATTTCCCAAGATCCCTTGCACCAGTCCACGTACGCGCAATGTTTCTGCATCATGAGTCAAATATCAACTTATGGTGAAAAATTAACAAATCTTCAATTAAAAATAAACCTGAGTTGAGGTCATGTGCCACCTGCCAGGCCATGTGACATTCTGAAAAAAGGAACAGGTCAAAATGGGAAGAACCATGACGTGAATCATCACGGACCAGACACCGGAGCCAGTTGAAATGGAATCCGTCTTTGTGAAGGTTCCGGGTCTGTCATGTTCCCAGCAGAGTTTGGGCGGCTTTCATCTCGTCACTCATTCCACCGGTCGCTCTGAAGTCGCCACATAAATCACACCTTTCATTACAGACCACGTCGTGAAAAACACACCTTTATATAAGAGCGTGAAGGACGAGCCACACACATATGGATTCTGTGGTTCTATCGTCCGTTGGAGCTTAACAGTTATTTTTTTTGCGTTTTGCGTTTTTTTTTTTTCATTTTGGCCAAGCGTCATCTGTAACAACGAGACGGTGCTTTTCTTCTGACGGACGGACTTCTGTTTAATATTAAGAAAACACAAGGGAACAGGAAGCCGAGAGCTGTCACTACTCCTTCACTTTTATAATGGTCCACAACACCGTGTAAAACTGAAAACAAACACTGAGTCTAAACTGGAGAACACAGACCCCAAGTGGCTTTCATATGTGAAACAACAACAACACAAAACGATGTAATAATGTTGACTATGTACCAATGTATGTACTGTATCAGCCAGGGGTGGGCAAACTACGTTTTAATCCGGCCCGCCAAACTTGTAGAAATTCAGTGAAACTAAGTTTTCTTTTTATGTAAATCCGATTAATCTGTTATGAAGGGTTATTTTATTTTTACAAAGCGGGAATGTACATAAAAGAATTGTACTAGTATATTTTTACATGTCTTAGAAACACTTAAAGAAACGTGTCTATTTAAATGTCTAAAAAATGAACTAACATTTTCACGTTTTAGTTTTGAACTTTTTTCCATTTTTTCGTCCATTTCCATTTTTTTGGGTTGGACTTCTGGCACAAGCTTCATCTAGGGGCGGCCCTTACTCTGATTGGCTGGTGAGAATGTGATTGACAGCCGCTTGACCAGGAAGCCCGGTCCGACCCCTTTGTCAAATATTAGAACCCAATGTGGCCCGCGAATCAAAAAGTCTGCCCACCCCTGGTATAGGCAAATATTTTTTATATATATACATAGGCATATATATATATATATATATATATATATATATATACTAATAACGCTAATAACGCTAATAACGCTAAAGAATAATTCTAAATCTGATAGGAAAAAGACAATTTAAAAGAAAATGAGAGAATATAGAGAAGTAGAGATATCATTAGCAGTGGCTGGCCAAAGTGATAGTTAACATAGTGAAACTTTGACAACTTTTGCACTGTTTGACTTTTTTAGTGCCAAATATCTATTCACAAGTCACTACCTGTACGCTATTAGATCATTTGTTTAATCAACATTCCTTTTTTACCTGTACATATGTCTATTATCATATAAAGTGTTCTAGCATGTCTTCACTTTGCATCATTGCAAATATATGAGTTTAAATATATAACTGTGTAAAATAACACTTTTAAATATATAAAAGTGATAAAGATGTAATTCTCGTTGCGTCCAGTAGTCTTAGTTATAGTTAGTCAGTAGATAGTTGCATTAGACTCTACGATTTGAATTTAAATTTAAACTGGTGACTAACTTATGACGGGCAGCGCTACTTGTTCATTTATGGTCTGTGTTTGTTTGTTTATTATGATGTGTGCAGTGCGTTATGGTGATGTTTGTTTATTTATTTGTTTGGATTTGTTGTTGCTGTTGTGACGTGAAATTTCCCCGCTGTGGCACAAATAAAGGATTTTTCAATTCAAATCAATTCAATATGCGACAGGAGTCCAGTCTTTATAAAAGTTTGAAATCAAATCTAAAGCCAAAACAAAGTTGAATGTAGGAAAAGAACTCATCCCATAGGTTAAAAACACACTCTGATTAATATTCATTAAACCGAAATAAAACACAGGAGATAGAAAGGCAAAAATAATTCCTCCGCTGATGGTCCTCCCTCGACACCGCGAGATAATTCCGCGGCACGCATTAATTCCAGCATTTTTAAAGGGATTTAATTTTTTCTCCCGACTTTGGGTATGACAAGTCTATTTTTCATGCCTTTGTCTGGCCTCACAGTGGACGGTGTTTTCCTCTTTAGAAAGCTTGTTATTGTGTTTAAGGAATCGCCAGGGGAGAAGCAAGTCTCCAGTAGGAGCTGGAGGTGATTGTTCTTTAACAAACCCCATTCCTTCATCCCATCTGCTGCTTCTCTCCGTCTCTTTCTTTCTTCTCCTCTCGTTTACCTGTGACCATCCGTCTTCAGTAAATCTGATGTTCGCTGCTGACTTCTCATTACCTGCAAGTGCTTTCATTACAGTTGGGTGGTGTGGGCGTTAATGATGCTCTCTGCTGTCTGGGCCAATCAGCATCCCCCGTCTCCGCTTCACGGCCTCTCTCGGGATTCCACAGGTTTTGAGGAGGATTGGCAGGATGTTGTCCTGCTTTTTTTGGGTGTAGTGGAAGTGCCTGGTCAGCCTGGCGATGGTGTCCCGTGGCTTTGTGTTCCGCTGTGTGACGGTGTAAAGGAGCTTGATGGCTTCCTTTGAACATGCTTTTAATGACACGCCTAAGAAGTCAGAACAAAGTGGAATTACTCGCCTAAAGAGCTCAATGCGTGCGTTAATGCATTTCCTTTCCCTGTAATGTGCTTAATGAAAAGCTCCAGCTCCGTTCGAGTGTTTCATTTTGCTCAAGTGTTCTCCTTTGTCTGACAAAATCACCCCAAAAGAAGCGATGAAGGTTGTATACCTTACTTCACGCCAGATGTTCATTTTATAAATCAGTTTGGTACAGTAAAACACTACACATTGCAGAACCTTGAGTAGACGAAATAGAATATCTGACCTCAGTTGTGCACCTTTATGTCACAAATCATGAGGCGTGTCATAAATGACTCATGTCATGGATTAGGCGTGTCATGAATGGGGCGTGTCATAAATGAGTAATGTCATGAATGAGCCGTGTCATGAAATTATTCTGTCACGAATGAGGCCTGTCATGACTGAGGCATGTCATGAATGAGGCGTGTTATAAACAAGGCGTGTCATGAATGAGGCGTGTCATAAATGAGTCTTGATATGAATGAGGCGTGTCATGAATTAATTATGTCACGAATAAGGCGTGTCATGAATGAGGTTTGACATAAATGAGACATGTAATAAATGAGACATGTCATGAATGAGGCGTGTCGTAAGTGAGAGATGTCATGAATGAGGCGTGTCATAAATGAGGCATGTCATGAATGAGGCGTGTCATAAAATAATGAACGAATGAGTCATGTCACGAATGAGGCCTATCAAGACTGAGGTGTGTCATGAATGAGGCGTGTTATAAACGAGGCGTGTCATGATTGAGACATGAATTAATTATGTCACAAATGAGGCCTGTCATGAATGAGGCGTGTCATGAATGAGGTTTGACATAAATGAGTCATGTCATGAATAAGGCGTGTCATGAATTAATCATGTCATGGATTAGGCGTGTCATGAATGAGGCGTGTCATGAATAAGGCGTGTCTTGACTGAGGAGTATCATAAATGAGTCAGGTCATGAATGAGGCGTGTCATAAATGAGACATGTTATGAATGAGGAGTGTCATAAATGAATCATGTCATGGATTAGGCGTGTCATGAATGGGGCGTGTCATAAATGAGTCATGTCATGAATAAGGCGTGTCATGAATTAATCATGTCATGGATTAGGCGTGTCATGAATGAGGCGTGTCATGAATAAGGCGTGTCTTGACTGAGGAGTATCATAAATGAGTCGTGTCATGAATGAGGCGTATCATAAATGAATCATGTCACAATTGAGACGTGTCTTGAATGAGGCGTGTCATAAATGAGTCAAGCCATAAATTATTATTTATGCATGAAACACGTCACGAATAAGGCGTGTCTTGAAAGGGGCGTGGCGTGAATTTGACAGATTGTAAATTAGGAGAACCACAAACAATGCATGTGTTTATTAGAACTAAATATTCATTAATTAGCCATTAATGTTATGATAAAATCTCATTATTATTATTATTATTATTATTAATAATAATAATAAATAATATAAGAAATAAAGTACATGCTGCCGGTTTCAGACACCGATACCAAAATTCTGGCCAATAGAGAGAGAAACTGAGGCTGAGAAATGAAGTTAACCAGTTTACACATCCAAATTAAAGCTGACGCAACAACAAAGTAGCGTGAAAGAGTTAGAGAAATGAAAGAATCTGTTTTTCTGCTCAAATAGGCCAATCATTTAGGACACACACTTCTCCATTCCTCCCGAGGGAGGGAAGGATTTAACTCATCAAAGGACGAGTGTGTGTCACAGAGAGAGAGAGAGTGTGTGTGTGTGTGTGTGTTCACTTGTGCACATCCTCTGCGAGTATATCTGCATGTAATGGAATTGCACGTGTCCTCTAGTGCATGAGATGATTTGTTATTGAACTTGCGTCCGTGTCTATGCATTTGTGCCACCCAGACTGTGAAATGCGGGAATGATTTGCGTCCGCTGATAACGCCTTCTATTTGCGCATGCAGTGTGCTGCTTTGGAACTAGATTTACTAAATGAATAATGCAAATTATGGTGTGATGAATTTGGTGAACGTGGCACTGCCTCAATCTGCCGTACTCGACAATGTGCCTGCGCATATTATTATTGCCTTGAACTGACATTTGATCAGTGGGAAAAATAACAATTTACACTTGTGCATTTGCTAGAAGCTTTAAATATTAAGAGCTTTGCACAAATAAATGTGACAGCCTTTTTTTTTTATATCTACCAATACATTTTCTCAGCTTTTCCTGTTCCTGGTAATGGGGAGCTGGAGCAAAACCCAGCCACTTTGGGTCTGAAGGCAGGACACACCCCCTGGATAGGTGGCTGACCAATCACAGAGTAGGACACACTTATTAAATCTGATTCAAGTTCAAGTTTTTTTATATATAGTGCTATAGGGAAACAAATAGTCTTTTAAGAAGAAAAATGTCCACTATTTATCTGTGTTCAAATAGAATAAATCTGATTCGACAGAATAACAACTGTTTATGTATTTATGTGTCTAGACAGTGATAATAATTACAAGTAGGGAATATAGATCTTTATAATCCATTACTTAGGTGTATAGGTGACATCCATTACCTTCCTCAAAAACAAAAAGGCAGACATTGAGACACATTGAAAATCAAAAAATAAATAAAAAAATAAATGAATTATTAGAGAATTATTATTATTAATAATTATTATTAGCTTTTTTGATTAATTTTTATTTTTTTTATATCTGACTCACAAATAGTCCATAGCAACATAACTTTAAAAACACAACTATGTCATATACGTAACATACAGAATTTACTAATATATGTTATCTACTTACTGACAACACTGAACTTTTCAAAAAATTTAAATAATTAATAATAGGTATATTTATTTAAGATAAATTATTATTAAGAAAAATTATTAAGAAAAATAATACATATATAATTAAATGCCTAATTAATATGATTGGCTGATGATAACAGGAAAATCAAAGGTGATGTTGAAGCCCACAGTTGTGTATTTTGTAAGTCCAGTAGTTTTTTTCTTCTAAAACCAATATGTGCTCACAGGCAATCACACAATTCCATCCGAAAGATGATTAGGAAACTTCTACTTTCTTTCTTATTTTTTTTTCAAATTGAAATTGTCTTTTTTTTTTGCCGATATAATCCTCTATTCCCCTTGCATTTCAATTTCAAGGCCTCTTCTTTTCTAAGAAAAGCTCGGTGGGTCTGCTGGGGTTTGGACTTCTCTGTGCCTTTAAACTCTAAGCGGGTGTTGTGAGCGGTAATGCGGTATAGTCGCTGAGCTTTAGCTGGCGCGTGGTGGGTGTATTATTGAGGGCAGATGGCTTAAACCCACGAGTGTCTGTTGAGATATCGCGGTGCTGAAGGGCTATGCCACCAAACCCATTTTGATTAGACCGAGTCTCTGGAGCCAGAATCGCACTGGCAGACTCCGCTTCGCCTCTAGATCATAAAACCCTCAATCACAAAACTAAAGTACATTCAATTAGTTTGCCAAACCCGAAGAAATGCTCCCGAGTTTATTTTCCTTTTTTCGTTGTCTCCCTCCCTCTTCATTTGCTTTTACCTGGGGGCGGGCGATATGAGTGAAAATTCACATCACGATATTTTCTAGTGTCCAGACGGTATCGGTCTTGGGGGGTGGACATTACATTTTATTTGACTTTATTTATAATATCTGTACGCAAAATATATATTGCAACTTTATTTAAAGAATTTGAAAAAGCCTTCAATTGTCCCACAGCGAGGAAATTAGATGCAGGGGTAACCTGGATAAGCATCTGCCACTTTTAATACAGTATGTCTTTTAAAAGTAGTAGCCCTGACGTTTTTTAGAGAGAGGGAGGAAAAGAGAGAAAGAATGAGATAGAGAGAGAAAGAGAGAGAAAGAATGAGATAGAGAGAGAGAGAGAGAATGAGAGAGAGAGAGAAAGGGAGAGCAAGAGAAAGAATGAGAGCGAGAGAAAGAGAAAGAAAGAGAGAAAGGGAAAGAGAAAGAATAAGAGGGAGAGAGACAGAAAGAGAGAGAGCAAGAGAAAGAAAGGAAGAGAGAGAGAAAGAACGACATCGAGAGAAAGATAAAGGGAGAGAAAGAAAAAGAGTTAGAATTAGAGTTAGAAAGAATTAGACAGAGAGAGAGAGAAATAGGGAGAGAGACAGAGAGAGAGAGACAGAGAAAGGAAAGAGAAAGAAAGAGAGTGAGTGAGAGAGAGAATGACATTGAGAGAGAGATAAAGGGAGAGAAAAAGAAAGAGTTAGAATTAGAGATAGAAAGAATTCGAGAGATAGAGATAGAGAAAGAGAGAAAGAGAGATAGAGAGAGACAAAGAGAGAGAGAGAGAGAGAGAGAGAAAGAATGACAGAGAGAGAGAGAGAGATAAAGGGAGAGACAGAAAAAGAGAGAATGGAAGAGAGAGAAATAATGAGAGCAAGAGAGAGAGAAAGGGAGACAGAGAGAGAGAAAGGGAAAACGAGAACGAATGAGAGTGAGAAAGAGACAGAGAGAGAGAAAGAGAGAGCGAGAGAAAGAATAAGAGAGAGAGGGAGTTTACGTTGAAACGCGCCTTTCTTTTCGTTTCGTCTTTTCTTAGTAGAGCCGCTCTTAAAGACACAGTACACAGACATCGGAGCTACTTGGAGTCGCAGGTGTGATCTATTAATTCAGCCTGTTACTATGCTTTCTGGGTTTGATTAGCAATGTCTCTAAAACAAACGTGTTACACTGTATTAAAATGTTTATATACATGTATAAAAATTTAATTCATGATTGTGTGACGGTATCTACGTTATTGCAAATCCATATCGTGGCACAACTCGACACCAGTTTCCACGTTAATACCGATTTTCCGCCCACACCTCTCTTCTCTATCTTCCTCTCCGCGGAGAAATAAAAACGCAGGCCTCCCGTCCGCAAAAGCGTAAAATGGGAATTATGCTCCGAAAGGCAAACGAGCTACGGCCGCGTCGACAGAAAACGGCTAATAGTTCATTTCAGTCGCCGTCTGTGTGTGAGCGCGTCGAGCTTTGTGCTCCATTACCTCCAGAAGAGTATGTAAATGTGCTCTTTTGGAGACAAAATATTTCGCTGTTTCGCTTGGAGGAAATGAGAGCTGTTGCCTGATGGGAAAAGAGAGAAGCAGCCAAGATGTTTGTTTGAAGTTGTTTTTTTTTTTTCCCTCCCCCTGCAATCGCGGGAAAAAAAAATAACCCACTGCTTCCAAAGCCGAACTACACTTAAAATATAAGCTATGGAGGCATGTAGGTCACAAGCAGACATTTACATAACAAACCGTCTGACGTGATGAAGCAGCTCTCGTTATTTTGACTGCTTCCTGTTTTTTTCCCATGGTTCCACACCGGAGCGAGAAAACCCTAATGTGTTTTTCTTCAAGACTGTTGATAATGGCAATTTCGTGTCATATTAAAAGCGCAGATATTTCAGCCGAGTGTTGAAAAGCCGCCGTGCTGGATGTTTGTTTGGAGAACGGCGAACGTAATGAGGACGGACAAGCGCACGAATAAGACAAATTAGAGAATGCTCGATGGATCACCTTGGAAACCACCAGCAGAGGTGAGTCAGACGTTGTCGCATGACAATAACATGAATTATTTAACAAGACGAGGGCATAAATGAGTCCAAATTGACTGTTCAGTACTGTTTAATTCCTCAACAGGCGTCTTACTGTAATTTCCTTGGTCCATCCATCCTTTACCTACACTTATTTTCCATTTGGGGAGTTGTGGTCCAGCGGTATGGGACAAGTGCCGTAATTTTCGCCGTATAAGACGCACTTTTTATTCCCCAAAACTGGGGGTGAAAAGTTGGTGCGTCTTATACGGCGAATGCAGATATCCGCGGAGCGCGGTCACCGCCATCTTAGTCTGCAATACTGCGTTGTCTCGCTTTCTTTCTCGCGCAGAATCTTGTGAAACAATGAAACCATGATTTCCAAACGAAAACAGACTTTGATCTAAATAAAACAAGCAGATTTTCTCGCGCGCGTCTATAAAACGCAAACAGCCGCTCTTCTCTTAAAGGCACAGCGCAGACAACGGAGCGGCAGGCCTATGCGCGTCACGTGTGTGATCAATTAATTCAGTCTGTTACACTGCTTTCTGTGTTCGATTAGCAATGTCCGTGCCGTCATTGGTAGTTGTAAGTTACAACTTGTAACGAAACTAATGTGTAATACTGTATTAAGGTGTTTATATACTTATATAAAAATCTAATTCAAGAATTATCACGGTATCCACGATATTGCAAAATCCATATCGTGGCACATCTCAATACCGGGCATTCACGTTAATACCGCTACACCGCCCAGCCCTACTTTCACTGTTTACTGACTTTACTGACTGTTCATGTCACATGTTTGGCATACAGTTGTTCTTAAACTGCTGTTAACTTTTATACAGTTGATATAAAATATTTTACTACAGCATTTAGTTCAGAATCTTATTTGCCGGTGCGTCTTATATGGCGAAAAATACGGTACTCGTGTCCGAGAGGTTGCAGGTTAGAATCACACTTCAATCCCACTTTTACAACTAAGTGTACTTGGGCAAAACACTGAACACAATTTCGATATGGTCCCTAGTGGGAAATTGACAGACTCATTTTACTTTACCTTTCTGGGTCAATGGAGCCAATACTAGGAACTCGCGGCCTGAAGGCGGGGCATACACCATGGATATGTGGCCAACCAATCACAGAGCAGGACACAGACACACACATTCACTGTCCTTCATTTGTTTGTCCAATTCTCCCGAATGCATAGTGTAGGACTGGAGACCCAGAGGAAACCCAACCAAGCACCAAGGGCTAAGACAGCCATGTTCATACTTGTAAAATTTGTAAACTTGTAAAAATTAAAGTCGAATCAGTTTTTCCAAAGTCAGATACTTTGTTTTTTGACATTTTGGAATTAAAACATGTATTACCTCCATATTCCAAAATGCGTGTTTTTTCTCCTGTGAGGTGAGGTTGCCAAATCACTCCATCATTCTGCTTCCATTTTGGCCTCTTTGTAAAAGTTTTAACCCATTGTGGCCCGCAAATCCAAAAGTTTGCCCACCCAAGACAAACCCCACACAGAAAGACTGATCCGGCTTCAAACTTGTCCCTAGCTGTCAGATGACAGTAGGTTACTGGCTTTATCGGTAAACCACTCCAAGTTAAGGGTTTAAATCCCATAGTAATCCTGCAGTGGTTTCACTCTATAGCTGCCAGGCATTATAAGTCAAGTTAAATAAGAGCATATGCAAAATGCAGAAATCGGCTGAATTTTTCTGTATTCATTTTTCTGTTCATTGCTCTGGGAAACAGCGTCTCTCAATCTGTAAGTGAACAAATCCCCAATTTCAAGTTCAAGTTCAGAGCATTTGTAAGGCGCTTTTCACAGTTTTAACTATCTCAAAGCGCACAAACTAAAACTAAATAAACAATCTTCACACCGCTCGTCACTCTTCACCCAGAGCAAAAAAACAGTAGGTCACAAATAATAAGAGCGGAGTATTCTTTGCTTGAGCACTCCCGGACATTTTCGATTTGAGAGTGAGCTTCTGACGACATCTTCCCTAAAAGCTGCCCAGTCATGGTGGTCAAGAGCTCTGGCAGGAGATCAATGCCAAACTCTGCTCCCCTATCACAGCCTTTTCGCCGTGTGACAGAACGCAATGAAAGCGTGGAAACGTTTCGGCACAACTGATTTATTGCTTTATGACAGAAAACTGGTCTGAGAGCTGTGGTCACCGCCGCTGCTGCGAGACCGAGTCATTGATCTGACTGAGCGCTGACCTTAGAACAGAGATCAGAGATCCAGAAGCGTGGCTGACTCAGTTCTAGCGCCAATAATTTCACTTTCACATTTGCAATATATCCAGTATACTGTGTGTATATATATATATATATATATATATATATATATATATATATATATACGTATGTAAATATATATATTGGGGCTGTCAAATGATTAATAGTTTTTAACTCATTAATAGCACTTTCCTGACCAAATTAGTTGTGAATAATCACAATTAATCACAATTAAATGACTGAAGTTTGTCATTTTGGATATTGAGGTGTAATATATTTTATTATTATATATTACATGTCATTTCATGCCATTGTTTCATGCCATTGTTACCCTTATTTCAGGCCATTGTTTTTATTTTCCCTTTTCTTGTTTCTTTCTTTTTATTTTTATTTATATATTTATGTTAATATTTTCGAAAGAGGGGTAAAGACGGAGTCAGTCAAACTCAATTCCCTGTTGTCATCGCAACTTGGCCAATAAAGTTTTCTGATTCTGATTTTCTGATTCTGATGTGTCATTTAATGTAAACTCAACACTAAATAAAAACTCATAATGTTTAAAATTAATCGCACGCATTAACGCGTTAACTTTGACAGACTATATATATACACATACATACATACTATATGTATATTTTCATTGCAGTGGGTTGCTTAACATATTCTCTAATGTATATATTATTTCAAATGTACATATGCAAAATAAGCCCATGTGCAATATCATACAACTACTTTTGTGCTGTTCAGAGTATGTCTATTTCGTACTGTAAAAATCTCTTGCATGTTGCACTGAATAGAATGTTAGAAAAACATTAATAGAAAAAGAATAAGAGAAGTAATAAAGAATAAAGAATAATAGAAAAAGATGTTCTTAATGTCACGGTACATATGTAAAATCATTGTATGTGTGCATTGTCCATATGTAATAATAATTGTATATGTGCACAGTGACAATAATTTTTGTACATTTTGCACCGTTTCTTGACGAACGTGTTTAAAAAGGAACAACAGAGAACCGTGGAAGCGAATGACAATAGATGCTTAGCGGCTTTAGCGGCAAGTCATGTGAGACTGCGGCGTAATGAATGTCCACTGACGAGACGCACGTCCTCATCGGAATTAACTGTCACACAATCCAATAGCCTTCCATTGAGACGCAGAAGACGACGCTAAAGAAGATGAAACTTACTGGTATGGCTAATCAGCATATCGCGAGAGACGTCGATCAGAGTGACGAATGATTCTCTTTCCATTGGAAAAAGTCTCGGAGTGCTCTCCCTTGATAACATTTTAACTCAAAGTGACTGAAAACAAACACGCTCCCGCATGGCTTCAGCACCGCAGCCGATAAACGCATTATCTTTTAAAAACAGCGAGAGCAAATAATGAACGTGTGCTGCTGCGAGTGATCGTAATAAACCACCGTGTAAATAATAACACATGAAAAGCGGAAACAGTGTAGGAGTTGGAGCCGCACATTTCACCAGTCAGTATTAATAGTACACACACTGTAGACCAGGCGACACACAACAACACACACCTGAACCCATGAAGAACGACCCAGTCTAAATACCAACTCGGAATTTAGGACAGTGTGGAGCCCGAAATATCTTTCTGTACCTGTGTTTGCAAGCTAGAAAGGGATATGTCTACTTTAATAAGCGACAGACGCACACACACACACACGATGTGAATCCAATGTCACATCTCTATAAATGCGCTAATGTGACAATTAGCCTGTAAGCTATTTGCCGTTTTTCAGAAGTTGCAATCTATTTTTAAGACAATCTTGTGCTTCATTATTTGTTAAAGCTAAGCTAAATATAAAGCAATTTAACTATGCTGAGAACATTTAGGTCAGAAAATAGTGCTTCAGTTGATGAAATACACACGTCTTGGTATTTTTGGCAGATAAAATCAAATAAAAGTTTGGATCTATTTTGTCATCAAGTTTGGATCTATTTTTTTTAAATCTTTGTGGTTTTATTTTACATGTATATGTTCATAAGTTGAAGGCTTGAGTAGGTTTTCTCCGAATATCCATTTTCTCCCACATCAAAAAAAAAAAACGGTCCGAAAAATAGAATTTGTGAGGGAGAGTGTAAATGTGTCTCTGTGATTGGTTGCCCACAATTTGAGGGTGTGTCCCACCTTCACACCCAGAGTTGCTGTGATTGGTCCAGCTCTCTGTGATTGGTTGCCCACAATTTGAGGGTGTGTCCCACCTTCACACCCAGAGTTGCTGTGATTGGCTCCAGCTCTCTGTGATTGGTTGCCCACAATTTGAGGGTGTGTCCTACCTTCACACCCAGAGTTGCTGTGATTGGCTCCAGCTCTCTGTGATTGGTTGCACACAATTTGAGGGTGTGTCCCACCTTCACACCCAGAGTTGCTGTGATTGGCTCCAGCTCTCTGTGATTGGTTGCCCACAATTTGAGGGTGTGTCCCACCTTCACACCCAGAGTTGCTGTGATTGGCTCCAGCTCTCTGTGATTGATTGCCCACAATTTGAGGGTGTGTCCCACCTTCACACTCAGAGTTGCTGTGATTGGCTCCAGCTCCCTGTGACCAACGGAAAAGCAGCTTGGAAAGTGTGCGGATAATTGCCAATTTGCATTGTTTAGGTTCAGAAATTCGGCATGTAGCTGCAATTTGCGTTTTTTTTGTAATCACAGATGCAAATTCCACGGAGAATGGCAGGATCCGCTTGCTTACTGCGAACTCTGTGGAGTTTTCACATAACAAGACGGAGCCAATTATGAGAAGAAGAGTGGTTAACCCATGGAGCCCGGGCTCGTGCTAAGATGCTAATTGATGCTAAACGTATGCAACCTTATTGTACAGGATCACTGGAGCACTAATCAAATACTGATCTGCAAGGGCAAACCATAAAACATGGACAATTAATCCTAATTCACGCTGCGTTCTGCACCGTGCTATCTGTAAAGCAAGGACTTGTGTACTTTTTAAGGCTGAAGAGAAACTAATTAAAAGTAGCAGGAACAATGCAGTGGAGCTCATCCGTGTAGCCAGTAATGAACTGCCTCTCCCGTGGCAGTAAAGCGTGGTAAAACAGTGTAGGCTTTAAGGTTGCTGGGATCTGCTCAGTACTTTGCTTGTTGGCCTTGACTCGAGTAGCCAAGCATTTCCAATGAATTGTTTAAGCAACTGTGTTCCTGGGGAAGAAAGATTACTCGGAAATTATCTTATCACAATGGAACTCGTGGTCCAGTGTTGGGGAGTTGGCTTGAGTCCAACAGTGATGGGAATAACGGCGTTATAAATAAACGGTTACTTTTTTCAGTAACGAGTAATCTAACGGCGTTATTTTTTCCTCAGTTACTGACAAAAATGCGGCATTACTAAAATTGTGGTCGCCAAAGCGGTTTGCATTTTTTTTCTCTGGTGTGTGTGTTCGGGGGGCGGGACATAACTGGTGATGGGTGTGTCTGTGAACCTAATGCGACTGAAAATGTGATGATTGGCTTAGATTAAATGCCCATCATTTACCACCGAGTAGATGAGCCGAAAAGATGAAGCGATGAGCAAAAACGATGAAGTATTATTTTACTACCTTGTTTACATCTCATTTTAATTTGCACTAGAAAGAGTGAACATTTTTGTTATTATAGTTCAATTCTGGAATATTGTGAAGTATTATATTGAAAGCAGAACACTTTATTGTTAAATTGTTCACTTTTGTGCGGAAAAATAAAACTGTAGGCTACAGTATGTCGACTAGTTAAGTGATGGTTTTATTCATTTATTTTTGGTATTTATATTTATTTGTAGGCCAATTGTGGTCTGTGCAATAAATTTAAAAATATTACAAACCGTAAACCAGTTTTATTATTCACTACACTAATGACAATAATATTTAGAATTTTAAAGGTGTCTCACATTCATTCATTTAACATATTTAATATTAGTAGCAGCCAAGTTATTTGACAAATTTTTTTTCTATTCTAACCTATTTATTATCTATCCACATATTCTATCTATCTATCTAACCACACATCCATCAATATATCCATCCACATATTCTATCTATCTATCTATCTATCTATCTATCTATCTATCTATCTATCTATCTATCTATCTATCTATCTATCTATCTATCTATCTATCTATCTATCTATCTATCCACATATTCTATCTAACCACCCATCCATCAATATGTATTCAATCCATACAATCCATGTGTGTTTTCACCTCTCTGTGTGTATTTGCACCTCACTGGATGATAAAATGCAAAGGAGAATTTTTAAACGGTCCCTAGTGGCCATATTGACAAACGCACTCACGACACCAATGTCAACAGTGGGAGGTTTGTGTAAAAGGGACAAACCGTTGCCTCCCCCGTTGCTGTTTTATGGCGCCTGATGACATTGAACGTTCCTTCTTTACGACATCACCTGGAGAATTAGTAAACGTAAACCGCTGCACTCGTTGACTGAGCTCTGATTTACGCCGCAACCTGTCGCCTCGTTCTATAATCGTCTATCAAAACGAGAAGGGTATAAAATCTCAACAAGCTGGAAAAACTTTCTCGATCCACCGACGATATATCTCGCTGACATTACACACTCAACACTTATGAGGAAGAACTCGGCTATCAATCACAAAGTACAAAATGATAAAAATCGACTTGAAGAGAATCACTTTTACCCCACCTGCTCTTCTCTTCTCTTAATGGCTTCATATGATGTTGCCGGAAGCATCGTGTTGCCACATCTTCTCGAAATTGACTTGTGTTGAATTTGGGTTGATCATTTTTTAAAGACGCTACAAAGTTTTACGATGCTATGCAGACTTCTTTAACAATTACTTTTATTTGAGGCATTTGTCTTAAGTGCGTTTCGGCACGGAAGAGAGATGAGATGGATTTTTCCAGGAGCAGGAACAGCAAATTCTATCGCAGATTTGAAGAGTTTGACACTGGGAATTAAAACTGTCAGTGTGAGAAAGCAACCGCATTGCACTGATATTCCGCTGCACTTTGCCCGCATAGTCACCACTAAATTCGCTTGGAATTTTGCCACCAGATGGACCAAAAAATTGCACTGTTGAATCCTAATTCACTGTAACAGATGTCCGCTCTATAAGTCCAAATTCATCTGCAACCGCTGACCCACTCGATCTGGTTCCATTTATTGTCCCTGGTTTATTTTTATCCCTGTCCTGTAAAGTGAATAAAAGTGATTTTGTCAATACTAGTGACCAGATCAAAATATTCATTCGCATTATTTCAATCCAGAGAAGTGTGCATACACAAACCCGGAGCAGTGGGCAGCCTTAAGTGGTGTCTTGCCCATGGACACTTATGACACTTATGGACACTTATGACCCACTAGACCAATATTTTAACTAACAACATGGTGGGTACAGATTCTCTTGTATTGTGGGGTTCTTTTGACCCATTCTCAAATCTGTTGCCATATGTGCAAAACCAAATATGTCTGAACTGTGATTTTGCATCTCGATGTCTCATTTGCCCTGTACCAACATCTCAATGTCCCAATTTGCCCTCTACCAACACCTCAATGTCCCATTTGCCCTGTACCAACATCTCAATGTCCCAATTTGCCCTCTACCAACATCTCAATGTCCCATTTGCCTTGTACCAAGGTGTCTCTGGCTTTGCATCTGGACCCGCTTTTGGCTTTGGGTGGCAGCCTGGGTTAATGCATTACAGCTGAACTTCTGCACACGCTTGGACCAGCTGCTCCACTCGGACCTGCTCTTGTGGAGCCCGTTCGTCCTGACGTCCTGCACCTTTAGCCCCCTACCCAAATGCTTCTCATCCCTTCAATCTCTCGCTTTACCCTGTCACATCTGGACAGGAGCCACTGCCGTTCCCCGGCCACTCACAGATGGCTCAGAGGCTGTGCCAGCCAGTGCATTGTGGGTAATCACTTTGACCAGGCTAGAGGGCAGCCATGGAGGTTCAGTGTATTTCCTTACCAGCCAGCAAAAAGTCTCACAAAGGGCAATTGCTGGCATTAATCCAAACAAGTAAAGAGTAATCAAAGCGTCCCACTCTCTACTATAATCACCACATATTGACAAGGACATATTCAGGTTATTTACATACCTTTGCTCTAATGCATATTGAGAAGATGCCTTTTTTTGCCGTTGTGCCAAATTTACAAGTAGAATTCCAACATCTGTGGAACAAAGAACAAGTTGCCAACTCATCGCTGGACCAGACAAACAAACACATTCGTTCGCTCACTCTTACATGGGAAATTTAGCATCTCCAATTCCCTTGGCATGCCAACGCTCATGCATTTGATGCAGGACACGCTTTCATCTCATGCTCCTACTCTGCCCGGTTAAATTACATTTGTGGAGTTTACACATCCCAATGCAAAGAATCCAGTTGCTGTAGCTTTGAAACAAGTAGAATAATAGAAAAATAATCCATAGCTTTCTGAGAAATGTTCCAGGAGCGAGTCAATATTTCAACCCTTTCCAATGATGATTAAAATGTCAGTATAAATGCTGAAAAACTTCTTTATAGTGAATATACAGAGTAGTTACACATGACTGGAGTGCTCTAGAAGAACACAAACTAGATGTAGTTTCAGTCAAACATCACATGAGCTATGCCTCTACGAATCTAGTTGCCATGCAATAGGGGTCACTAGGGGCAAACTGGCATCAAAGGCTAAACGAATGCATAGAATCTACAGAAAGCGATCACAGAACAGAGTGGAGCATAGAATTCCCGCCAAGACACTCAATAACTTTTATTGAATCAAACCTACGCATGGCCTTTTTCTGTCAAACCCCAACCTATTTTTTACCTGTCTTAATTGCGTTAGCATTTATTTGGCATGTGAAACGTTTTTCTGCTACACCTGAAAAGCGCTAAACACATTATTTCACAGCTTGAACATTTCTGTCTTACACGTTTCAATCTCTCGCCTGACTTTGCGGGTGCTGCAAGAATAGCAGCTACAGGATCAGGCCGCTCTGCTCAAGGCTACAGGGATCAAACTGAGCCAATCCGTTGTTTGCTCGTGGCTTTATACCTCAATAGTTTCAACCCTGAAGCCTTTTGGTGTCCAGCCCAAGATGCACAGTCTCTACTGCAGTTTGTACCGCATGAAGTGTTTGTGCGTTGGGTCTGAATGTAGAGGTCAGAGCCTACAGGTGCAGGCCAGCTGCCATGTGCCACGTAGCCAAGAAAGAGCCAGAACACTTTCCACCAAGACTGTTCCAGCTTAGCCGACTGGCCTGCAGAAGCCATTCCACTTGCAAAAAGAGAGGTCGATCTCAGACCTATGGGGTTAGTACAGGGGTGGGCAAACTAAGGCCCGGGGGCCACATGCGGCCCTTTCAATGCTTTAATTTGGCCCGCCGAACTTGTTAAATTTAAATGAGTCATCTTTTTTTCAAATGTAAATCTGGTTAATCTGTAATGAAGGTTTATTTTATTTATATATGTAGCACATTTTAAAAATCAGATACACACAAAATGTACGTAAAATAGTTGCACTAGTGTATTTTTACCATTTATTTTTACATTGACGGTTCATTACGTCAGGTATAAAATAGTAAAAAAATATCAAACGTAAATCTTCACGTTTTGATCTGAACATTTTTTTTTTTGCTTCCGATTTTTCCATCAGTTTCAGATTTTTTTTCGTTTGAATTTCTGGCACTAGTTTCACGTGTGGGCGGGCCTTGCTCTGATTGGCTGTTGAGAATGTGATTGACAGATGCTGGACCAGGAAGCCCAGTCTGGCCCCATTGTCAAATGTTACAACCCAATGTGGCCCGCGAATCAAAAAGTTTGCCCACCCCTGAGTTAGTATGATACAGGAAAATTGTGTCATTAGTCTTGTTGACTAGTAGTAGTAGTGTTGTTGAACTAGGCACATTTAAAAATGCACAAGGAGTATGTAGTGGTAGAAGAATCTTAAAAATAGATTAGGATTATTCCAGAAAGATCAATGTGTTCTTGGCTTCCACTTGCCCTGGAGGTATTTTCAGCATTCCGGGCATTAAAACGGAGGAGACAGTCCCATTATTTTACTGTCACACATCAGATTGGAGAAACTGGTGCAATTTGTGGCCTTATAAAAACACATCAGCTAAGTCATTTGCATTTTAAAAGTGCCTCAGCATCTTTGCAAATCTGCATAGCTGAGAACGTTGGAATGTTTAAGGTGCTTGTCTGATTCCTATGCAGGCGGTGTAAGCTGAAGAAACCAAGGTTCTATACGTGTTGTTTATAGAAGTGCGCCTGTAAGAAGAAATATTTCAAATAATCTCCATATTTGTAGACTCGCTGGTATAACCTAAAGTCTGAGAAAGAGCTGCGCAAGAGTTTGCTGAGCGCGGCATCCATTTGTCATTTTGTGCATACAAAGATGCGATTGTGGCACTTTTGATGAAATATACCGTTTGTATTGTTATATTCACTCTTGTTCAGATGAGCCACATTTGTTTGAAAAGTTCCGTTTAGCCCTGGCATCACAAGACAAGTCTGAGTGTTAACGTTTCTTCCAATCCATCAATAAAATGTAACAGTTTTCTATTTTTGTAAGCTTTTTACAAAGAGTTTGCTTGCTCTGTCTCAATTGTGGCGATTGTGGTCCAGTGGTGGGGAATTGGACTTGGGTCTAAGAGGTTGCAGGTTCGAATCTCTCTCCATCTGGTTCTACAACTGAGTGTCCTTGGGCTGAAACACACATGTGCCACGGCTTAAGGCTACCCACTGCTCCGGGTTTGTCTTAACATGGTCCAGAAATCGAAGAAGTGAATTAAAAAAGAGCTGAATGAGTAGATAGAATGTTCTTTTTCTAGGTGAGAATCATCTTTAAGGAACCATACAGTACTTTATACTGAGCATGGTAGATAGGTGGTTGGTCGATCTGGGTGTTGGTCATCTTCTGTCTCTCCTTTTTCATACAGGCCAAAGTTCCATACATACAGTAACAAAAGCCATGTCCAGCTGTCCATCTAAACAAGTCCGCTCCAGCAAGTCATGTCGAGCCACCCCTGCACAGCTCTTATTCATTTGACCTTCATCCGTGCCATACGACACAGCAAAGTGCCAACCAGGTTGACGAAAAGTCATTATTCTGTGATTATGGGGCAAAAAGCCAAGGGGTGGGATTGGACTGGCAAAAAGAGATTTTTGTTCAACACAAAGGACAAAAAAGGGGCATTTTTTCCCCGTTGCTTCCGCTCTCTATTCTAGAAACAGTCTATTGAAAAGAAGAAAAAAAAAAAGAAATATGAGCGCTGTCGTTCCAATCTGTAATAAAGCCATTCTGGATTTATCTGAACCTGGAACATTGAACACGTTTGTTTTCCATTCGTCAATGTCAGAGCGATCATCTGTTCAAACGTCTGTCGTCCTCCGACAAGCCTGTGTGTTTACTGCTTTATTATTTTAATCAAACTGCATATCAACATGCACGTGCTAGCTGGGCGCTAAAGCATTTAGCGCTTATTAGTTGCTTGTGTAGGAGGAACTGGAAAAAGTTGTGTTGGTTTACCTGGCTCAGATTTACAGAAGCCATGGGAAATATTAGATCCAAATGTGTTGAGAAAGCGTACTAGACAATCAAGGTTATGTTTTTCATTCACAGGATTAATTTGCTTTCTCCATGCTAACAGGCTAATAAATCAAGCCTTATCCCTATTAGCTTTCCTGTTTAGCCACCGTTGTTCTTGTTAGCTTCTGAAATGCCACTTAGCCTTGTAGCTGCTGTTTTATTGTTCAAGCTACAACGGCTTCACTTGATTGTAGGAGTTCGAGTCCTATGAACTCATTCAAATACATATGTTTTCAAACGTTTTGTACTTTCTCCCTGAACATAGTTACGTTTAAAGGAAAAAATGTCACACTGGAAGATCAACAAATCAATAACTGATGAACATTTGTGTGTATTTTACATAAATTGCGTTTGACATCCGTTATTGTTATTACCCAACTTACGCTACAAAATTTTGCTAACTAGCTACGTGACTCGTTAGACAATGAATGATTTTTACAGCTGCATCTGAGAAGGACTAGTCACAATTTAGTTGATCACAATAGGTCATCGGAATCTCAACAAAATGTGATCAACAAATCAGATCAATTTAAGGCCATAATGTAATAAGCAAAAGGTGGACTTAATTTCTAATAAATCAGTCTAAATGCAAACATTTGTGCAATTGTTTTTCAAAATTTTAAACAATTTGTAAGTTTGTATTTTAGATCCACATTCCCCCCAAAAAGTGTGTGTATATATATATATATATTAAACATTTTTTTTATTATTATTTTTTTTCAGTTCAGTTTATTTTTTGTCTCAGTTCAGTTCAGTGTAAATCTAGTTTATCAAAAAAAAAAAAAAGAATAACCTAAAAATGTATATATTTTAGTTTTATTTGGATCTAACTTCTGATTGGTCATAGGTCCTGCAGTTGCGTCTGTAGAAACAGAATTGTCTCTTCTCTCACTCTCCTCATCTCTTTTCTTCTTCTCCTCAGTGACACAAACACACGTAATTCTTCGTAATGTGACAAATGAGCCGCTCTAATCTCCAGAAAGCTCTGTGCTAGTTTCCCGCGCTCATCTGTGCTAAACGTAAGCCTTTATGCAAATATTTTTCGGCTATTTTGTATTAAAAAAAAAAGAGCTCAGGCCGTTCCTCATTCACTTTTGGTAAACAAGTGTCACAAGTTTGGACAACCATATCATCACTCCAACACTCCTCACTGTGTGACACGCGGCGCTAAGCTCGTTAGCTTTAGCTCAGGTGCTTTAACGCTAGCTGTGCGCGGCGTAAACTCGCGAGGCAGCCGACTTCAAACGGCCAGAGTAACTGGGCGCCCCGATAACGTCCATCTCGGCGGAAAGCTTTACTCCATCAACGGAGCAAACAGGATAAATTATGCACGGTAATACGCAGGGCGCCGTTCACGCGCATCAATCACCCCAGAGCGAAACACAATCGATCACATTCCGAAAACGTCAACTCGCACATGCGCTGGGACTATTTCCTCCCCATAGCTTGTAAGGAATTACATTACGCCGCAATTCTGCCCGGCTTAGACGAGAATGCGTTTAAACATTTACAACAATACATCACAATATATGATGCTGTCACTGCAGCGCCAACGGGCATATTGCCAAGTCCCGGGCAATGTGACTCCAGCTCTCGGGGATGACAAACCCACCGTCTGCAGTATTTACGACGTCTCCTAGTGCTCTTCTCTACTCTTGCAAGGCATCGCCAGACCTTACGTGACTAACACCCTTCTAGTGGCATCTCGAAACGCATCCACCGTCCCGGAGCAGCCTGGTTCTCAACACAAACCGGCGGGACGAGAAAGCAAAAAGCTGTCACAGCCGCGGACACATCCATAATGTGGAGCTCCGTGGGCCAAGCACATCTCTAATTCCGACACAAGCCCTTCTGCCACCAGCTCACAGACTTCTGCCAACTTCTTGAATCCTGCATCAAACCTGCAGAGTAGAAAGGGACCGACTGATCTATATGTTATTGAGAACATGACATATTCATGTACAGACTATTCGCCAGACTATAATATTAATCACCCGTCCCTGGAGCCACTGTGGTCGAAATGCAGTAGTACTACTTCGTTACCTAACTAAAGTAGAAATTTGGCTTACTTTTACTTTTCTAGAGTATTTATTTTTCCGCTTATTTTCTACTTCTACTTCTTATTTTTTAAAGCAAATATCGGTACTTTCAATTCGTTACTTCTTCAAAACCAGCCGCGTTACCGGTTAGTTTTATTTCCGTGTTGAAAATTTAAAAAAAAAAACAAAAGAGTTCATATTTAGGTCATTATTTCATAACATGTATTTGAAAAGAATCTATTTTGTTACAAGTTTTTACAGATTTATCAACCTCCGAGAAGCCTGTGCGATTTTCAATGTAATTACAACAATTTAATAGAACAATATAGTTCTATAATGCTATTTTTTTCCTCGCATTACTTTTACTTTTATACTTAAAAGTAGATTTATCAGTATTAGTAACGCTACTTTTACTTTAGTAGAATATTGGGCATTTTACTTTTACTTTCACAGAAGTACTTTTGAACTCTAATATCTATACTTCTAATGAAGTAATGAAAGTGACTACTTTTGACAGCACTGTTGAAATGACAAGCCCACTAAGCAAATCCCCCAAGCCAGACTTGTTTGAAAGGAACATCTGCAAGTGAAGAGATTCTGAGGAAACTCCGCGATCAACCAGAGATTGTCGTACTTCATCAACTCAGCTGAAGTTTACAACAGGAAGCAGGTGCGGAGGAGTCATTAAAACCCAGATGAGTCTTGCGCATTAAACGTACAGCACTAGAAACGGTTGGATAGTGATTAACCAGATATGAGCGCAAACAATAAATCCCCAGATCACTGTTAAAAGCCTTTAATAGCTAACGAGTGGATTCTGTTTTAAACCAAGCACTGCTCAGTTCTTGCTTGATGCTGTTTTTTTTTTATTAGCATGTTTGTGAGTTTTATGCATGTTAGTTGCGTGGGTTTCCTCAGGGTCTCCTGTTTCCCATAGTCCAAAAACAGGAGTTCAGGAGGTTTGGAAAACTGTAGGTTTGAGTGAAAAAGCAAATAGGTGGTTGGGAATTGTGATTGGCTGGGCATTGTGATTGGTTGGGCATTGTGATTGGCTGGGAGTTGTGATTGGCTGGGCATTGTGATTGGCTGGGCATTGTGATTGGCTGGGAATTGTGATTGGCTGGGCATTGTGATTGGCTGGGAGTTGTGATTGGCTGGGCATTGTGATTGGCTGGGAATTGTGATTGGCTGGGCATTGTGATTGGTTGGGCGTTGTGATTGGCTGGGCGTTGTGATTGGTTGGGCGTTGTGATTGGCTGGGCATTGTGATTGGTTGGGCGTTGTGATTGGCTGGGCATTGTGATTGGCTGGGCATTGTGATTGGCTGGGCGTTGTAATTGGCTGGGCATTGTGATTGGTTGGGCATTGTGATTGGCTGGCCGTTGTGATTGGTTGGGCATTCCAGGGCGTGTTCATTGCCTTTATAAGGTGCTTGTCCTCAACTGTATCAAAGCAAATGTGTGAAAATGTAAAAAACAATTGTTGCATTTTATTCATTTGTTCGTTGGTGTTACAATAATGGCTAGGACTATGACTAGTGAGCAAGCACATATGCGACTTCGGTTCCGAGCAACTAGACTAGGCAGCCTCACTATACGATTATATTAATGTTTATACAAATT
This sequence comes from Paedocypris sp. Pulau Singkep, assembly GCA_017309775.1. Lineage (NCBI taxonomy): Eukaryota > Metazoa > Chordata > Actinopteri > Cypriniformes > Paedocypris > Paedocypris sp. Pulau Singkep. The sequence continues at coordinate 9,554,539 of MU204420.1, forward strand.
CGATATGTTATTATTACAGGTCATTAAATGCTTTGTTGAAGAGATGCGTGTCCTGCCTCAAGATGCTGCGTTTGGCTCCTGTTCCCTGTTACCAAACATATAAAAGTGTTTCAGAATTTGGATGGATGTTTGTGTGCCCATTGCCTCAGATCTGTGTGTGTAACTGGATGGTTAAATGAAATACTATTTCAATTATCCATATAGACAAACTCCCTTTACATTTATATTCTGCAATTTGAGAAAAGTTAAGCTTCAGTTTATGCTGGAAATCCAAGTAACAATCTCAAAAATGTACCGGATTCAACAATCCCAATTAAGACCAAGTTGGTCACATCATTTTAAAACTAGTAATTTTATTTCGTTGTTACTTTTTCATTTTTAAATTCCACAATTAATTGATTTCCATTTGTATTTCTGGTCAATCGCAAAGCAAAGCCACACATTTCATGTGAGAATAGGAGAAATTTTGTTTCAAGTCTGGGACTCTGAACAGCATTGACAAAGAACAGATGGAGTCCTTATCATCAAATGTCAAATCTTCCGCTGTGAAGGTCTTTGACGTGTCTTTGTCTGTCGGCAGAACGGGCCGGACTTCTGTGGAAGCCATGCGGCCTAACACACGAGATAATTTTCTGCTCCAGTATCTCTGAGCGGGGCCATCAGGCTCTGATGTGGTCTAGAAATCGCTCTCTCACTCACATCGACGCTCCTTCTTCATTCCGACGCTCCCTCTGTTACACGCACATGCTCGCTCTTTCTGTCTCTTTCGACACGTACCAGCTGCCCCCCTCCTACCCACGGCCCGGGCAAAAGCCCCGCAAATTGAACAGTTCAAAGCCAGCATGGTCCACCATCTGGGTTGGGAGGTATTTATGTATCTCAACTCTGAATTAACGACACCCTGGGACTTCTAAATAGATAAAATCATTATCAGAAATCTGATCTCGATGATCAGACGTGGGCCCGTCTCCCTCGCAGCACGGGAGGGCGTTTGAAAGCCGTGCATGGTAATGAAGACGAGGGCTTTCTTACTCACAGAGGGCCAAAGTTCTGAAACTAATGAGGGAGTTCCACACCATCCAAGCCCACCGCATCCACCTCCTCGAAGATCACTCCAGTTAATTTGCTCTCCTGAATGCTGCTCTTTCGTCGAGATGCATTATGCATTTCGTGGTGATGAATGGAAGAGTGTTAAAATAGTACAGAGGTGATCATGTGACTGCTGCGCCAGAGTTATCAGATGCCCGTGATTCCGTTTCATATCAGATTTGTTCACCGCCCGACAATGCTGTCTGTCTGAGGCGATAGAAGTTGGGGATTAAATGGCCTGAGCTCTTCGTTGACATGGACCCACTGACACGGAGGAAGCGGGGGGAGAAGGGGAAAGATGAAGCTCACGTAACCTGATCGCCGCTGAGAAGCAGTGTGTTTTGTGGCCGATGGCAGAGGTTCCTGTGCTCAGCCGTCAGTCAAGCCCTGATCCGTACTGGCCACAAACATGGATTAACCACAACAGGAACATGATCCAGATTCGCAACCTTCAAAGCCCTTTATCCTTCCGCTGCCTGTACTGTCATTACCTAAAGCTGATCTGTCCATTCGTTTTTCTGTTAGTTTATCTATATATCTATGTATCTATCTATGTATCTATCTATCTATCTATCTATCTATCTATCTATCTATCTATCTATTTATCCATCTATCTATCTGTCTGTCTATCTATTCATCTATCTATCCATCTATCCATCTATCTATCTATCTGTCTGTCTGTCAATCCATCCATCCATCCATCCACCCATCCATTCTTTCCTGTCTGTCTGTTCATCCATACTTTCATCTTTCCTGTCTGTCTGTCTGTCTGTCTATCTATCAATTCATCCATCCATCCCCATCTATCCATCTATCTGTCCATCTACTTGCCAGATCGTCTGTTTGTCATCCAACCATCCAGTCCATTCATCCACTCTAGCATATTTAATGCTGTCTGTTTGTCCTTCTTTCCTTTATTTCATTCATCTAGCCAAACCTAGCATATGCCAAGTAATCAATCAATCAATCAATCAATCAATCAAGCCATCAATCCATCAAATCATCCATCCATCCATCCACCTATCCATTTATCCAATACAATTGTGTGATATCTGTCTTTCTGTCCACCCATCCATCCATACAACCTTTCATTCAAGCCGATTGATCTGTCTGTCTATACTTCTTTCCATTTTCCCATCCTTCTAGCCGAGCCTATTGTATGGCAAGATATCCATCCATCCCTCTATCCCTTCATCCAAGACAATTGTATGCTATCTGTCTGTCCACCCATACATCCAAGCCATTTGTATGCTATTCAAATATCTGTCTGTCTGTTTGTCCATCCATCCATCCATTCACACATAAATCTCTCTCCTATTGTAAACCAATTTTTCCATCCATCAGTCATCCATCTTTCAATCTCTTTTTCCTCTCTGACTGTCCAACTATCCCTCAACTTTTCCCTCTAGCTTTTGCTTCCTCTGTTTGCTTTTCTGTCTGTCTGAGTACCTCCTGTCGACATGCGAATAGAAGTATCCGTTTTGGGTGGCGATGTATTTATTTTTCTAGTTTGTTTCATTTAGTTTGAAGCTTTCTACACTATTAACTTCTCCATTTAACTTCCTCATTGCCTTAAAAGAGGGTGTCAACCCGGAGAAGTTATTAGGCGATAATGGTTTCCAGTAAATCGTTTGTACACCTTCCTGTGCTGCTTAATTCAGTATGGTCGTCTGCGTTTGCGGACTGTTAGCTTAGCATCACTTTGTCTCTGTGTTTGTCTCCTGCTGATTTGCTTTGATTGTGGCTCCACTGGGGCTCCGACTGGCCTGTCTTATCAATTCGCTTTGCCTTTCATTGTCATCGCGGGAGCTTTCAAAGAGCGGCGGCCCACCAATCAGACAGCAGATATCGTAGCAAGCCAAATCAGCTTTGTTAGCGTTTCTGGGAGTCGTTTTATTTTGCGGCAGAAAGTGATGTGTATAAGGAGGAAATCAAAAACAACATTCATAAATGGATTTAATGGCACTGCGAGGGCAGATAAAGTGCGAATGGAAAAAGCTGTGTGTGTAACGGTCTGCTCACGCCGGGTTCTTCGGCTATTCAAGCCAATTTTTGGTGCCCACACTGGCACTTTGTGTTTTGGTGATCTGTTTTGCAATTTTTCTCCAGAACATCTCCCTTATCAAGATTTCCACACTGGCTGTCGTATTTCCGCAAAGCTTTCCTCAACACTAACAAGACCAGAAGATCTACGTTGATCTTCTATCGATTCATCGTTTCGTTTGTTTGTTCCTTTATTTGATCTATATATTTGATCTCCTTTATCTATCTATCTATCCATCCATCCATCCATCCATCCATCTAAGGTTAGGGTCTGTCTGTCTGTCCATCCGTCAGGCCGTCCATTTTTCCACCTATCCAATCTTTTTTTCTGTCTGTCTGTTCATCCACCCATCTTTTCTGTCTGTCTGTCGATCTATCGATTCATCCATCCACCCTCGTCTATCCATCTGTCTATCTGTCTGTCTGTCTGTCCATCATTTTTAATGCTGTCTCTCCATCCTTCTTTCCTTTATTTCATTCATCTAGCCGAACAGAGCATATGCCAAGTTATCAATCAACCAATCAATCAACCAATCAATCCATCAATCAATCCATCAATCAATCAATCAATCAATCCATCAATCCATCAATCCATCAAATTCATCCATCCATCTATCCATTTATCCAACACAATTGTGTGATGTCTGTCTTTCTGGTTCCATCTATCCATCCATACAACCTTTCATTCAAGCCCATCGCATGCTGTCTATCTCTCTGTCCGTGATTGCTAACACCGTCTACTGTTGAACTACGACGTACGATTTGCATGGCAGAAGAAGGAACGCCAAACCCATCCAGACCTTAAGACATATATGAGAGAACATGTGGATTCTGTCAAGTCTCGCACTTCCAGCTCATCATCCGGGGCATCACTGCTCGTCCGACACATGGCGGATGCTGATGCTGGCATCGCCTGCCCCTATCTGCCTAATTACCAGAGACATTGCGCTGTCAGCAGTGTCGTGCCAGGTTCGAATCTCCTCCGAGAGCTGACAGCCGCCGTGTCAGCCCGTTCCTGAGACACCGGCGTCCCGAGATAAAGAGAATTAAAATCCCGTCAAGGCCTCGTGGGCGGGTCACCTGGGCCGAAACAAGCCAGTGGTGATGTGGGACTTTAATTACCTTGTGTCGCTGTTTGCGTTAGCGCTCGTAACGAAGCAAACTTAATTAGATGTCTGGTGATGTGTGAGTTGAGATGCGGAGGAAAGGCGAGTTCGAGTTCTACACCCCCACAGCATGATGCTGCCACCACCATGCTTCACTGTAGGGATGGTGTTCTTGGGATGGTACTCAACATTCTTCTTCCTCCACACACGATGAGTGGAATTAAGACCAAAAAGTTCTATTTTGGTGTCATCTGACCTTTCTTCCATGACCACCTCCCTCCCTCCCTCTCTCTCTCTCTCTCTCTCTCTCTCTCTGGGTGTGTCTTTCTTTATTTTTCTTTCTTTCTCTTCTCACTGTCTGTCTGTCTGTCTCTCACTCTCTCTCTTTCTCTTTGTCTTTCTCCATCTGTTTTTCTCTTCTGTGTCTGTGTATTTCCCTTTCTTTAATTCTCTCTCTCTTTCTGCCTAATTTCTTCTGCCTTATTTTTCTGCTTTATTTCTCTCGTATTCTATTTGTCTCTGTATTTTTTTATTCTCTCATTCTCTCGCTCTCCATGTCTGTCTGCTTCTTTCGTTTTCTCCATGTCTGTATGTCTCTCTGTCTGTTTCTTTCTATCTCTCTCTCTCTTTCTCTCTCTCTCTGGGTGTGTCTTTCTTTATCTTTCTTCCTTTTTTTTCTCTCTTTCTCTTTTCACTGTCTGTCTGTCTCTCCATGTCTGTCTGTCTGTCTGTTTGTCTCTCACTCTCTCTCTTTCTCCCTGTCTTTCTCTATCTGTTTTTTCTCTTCTTTGTCTGTGTATTTCCCTTTCTTTCACCACATGTTCCAGATGTCTGTGCGTGACACACGACTAATTCCTACCACCAATCATCTGTAGAGGTTTGAAATAATCCGAGCTGTTTCCAGTCATACATGTTTGCAGACTGCAGGACTCATTACTCGCTCGCTCTGGAAATGCTGCACGTATGTAGGGCAGAGATGGAGAAGGTGGAGAAGATTCCCCTGAGATTTAATAAAGTTCCCAGCTGAGCTGCAAACTTGTGAATTTTAAGATTCATGCAAAATCCTGAAAATAAACCACTTTACAAATATATAAATTCTAGTTAAATATACTTTTTTATATACACATAGTGTTGTGGTAGTGAGTGTAGTGAGTTTTAATTCAGATACCGCCAGGTAAATTGAAATTATTACATTACTTTTCATTCATCCATCTTCTACCGTCTACTCCATTTCTGGGTCAGGAGCCAATTCCAGCAACGCGTAGTGGTCAGCCAATCACAGAGCTGGATTATTCTGTTCAAACAAGACACTGGAATTGTTTTATACATACCGTAGATCAATTAAAATGCTTTATAATTAAAATTATAATAATTGTTTGATCATTGTTTTTTAGAATTTTGTGAGATCTGAATTTGCCCGTTAAAATGATTGATCTAATAATATACTGTATAATGTATTTGTTTTTTTTGTTTTTTTATTATTTCAATTTTTTTTTGAAAATATTAATATAAATCCACACGTTTTACCATTTAGGCTAACAAATCATACATTTAACTAAATTTATCCATTTTAAACACGAGGCATAAAATCTAAATTTTTTTATCCTTTTCTTGGGAATCAAACCCATTGCTATGATATTGCAAACAACCTGGTCTACAGTGATAAACGATAAAAAAAATAAACCACTTTAAATAATTGAACTTGTATCTGCAAAAATCTGATCTAGGGAGTGTGCTTGAGTATAAATAATCTGCATATAAAGATCATAGTCATGTTAATTGTGATTTAGGATCTTTTCTGATGGAAATCAGAGGTGTCGGACGTTGCTGGTCTTAGCTAATGGCAATAATTATTTGGAAAGCATTCATATGTCTTCATATTAAGTTCCTACGCTGTTTACTGACCTTTTCATTTTCTCTGGCACATGTGATTCTTCACATCTCCGGACTTGTCAAGACTCATTATGCTCCGACTGTTGCTTTGTTAGTGGAGAAAGAGTCTTTTCTTTAAGCAGATGTGTAGATGAACGTTCTGGGCTGTTCGGGAGGGAAAAAAAAACATCAAATAAAAGCCTGACAGAAATCTCCCATCCGTGCATTCAATTCACATTTCTCCATTTCTGGGTCACAGGGAGCTGGAGCCAAACACAGCATCTCTTCACTGCTAAAAAATAAATTCTAAATAAAGCCTAAAGATCTTGAAATTACCCAATAAATCTTGTTTTTTGTTTTCTCAGACAAGATAAATTAACTAGCTTAGAATTAAAAGTAAAAGATTACCTAGCTCATTTCATGAAAAAAAAATGTTTCAAATCTCGTTTCAAACGGTCTAACATGTGCATTTTTTGCAGTGTGGCCCCAAAGGCAGGACACACCCTAAATTGGTGGCCAACCAATCACAGAGCGGGACACACAGGCTCACGCACTCACACTCCAGACTCTTCTGGACAGATGTTTTTGGACTGTGGGAAGAAATTGGAGACCTAGAGGAAACCCACGAAAACAGGATCGTTTTGGGGTTTTTTTATTTCGTAGCTTTTTTTTTATTTTTGCCGTGTGGCTGCGAGTTAAACGCTCTGGGCCCTGCGGAGCTTCTCCGTCTTGAATATTCCCAGAATCTTCCATCTCATTAATTAATATCTGCCCCGAGCGAGTCTGTACACAAACACCACAAATGCACATGGAACGGCTAAGCAAATCAAAGCAAATTCAAGATAAGGGGAATAAATTGTTGTCAGTACAACAATATTTTCAAAGATAAATATTGAAGCGGGCGGCGCATTGGCATCGGGTGAAAGAAAAGAACGTGAGGTGAGCTTGTCGAAATGGCCACTAGGGGCCGTATCGAAATTGTGCTTTTATGAAAAGAAGAACACACGCAAACCCGGAGCAGTGGGCAGTGTGATTCCAAGTTCCAAGTCCTGTTGATATATTGGTAATAACTAATTAATTATTGGTAATAATAATTGTCTATTACCAATATTTACTTGCGTGCGTTTCCTCCAGGTCTCCAATTTTCCCACCTAAACACTTATTGAGGATTTGGATTTGGATCGAGGTGTTTGTGTGTCCTGCTCCGTGATTGGTTGGCCACCAAGCAGAGGGTGTGTCTTGTCTTCAGGCCAAGGGTTGCTGGATTGTTGTCTCCAGCTCCTTGAGACCCAGAAATGGAAAACAATGAAATGATTTAGCGGCTTTAGTGCGTGACATATTTGCAGGGGAGTAAAGAGTACCGGACAGCCATACTTGAGTAAAAGTACAGATACTTTCTATAAAAATTACTCCAATACAAGTAACAAGTCACCAGTTTCAAAAAGACTTGAGTCAAAGTAGCAAAGTGTCCAATTTGAAAAGAACTTAAGTATTAAGAAGTATTTTTATTCGTGCTCAATATAGGCCCCCAAAAAAAGAAATGTGAAAACAAACTATTGTTTTCCAAGACAGAAACAGAATTTAACCTCAATGTTTGAAAACTGGTAGAAAAAAGTAGATAAAAAGAACAAAAAGTCAGTCTCAATCACTTAAATTTGTGAGTAGATATAAAATAAAATGATTAATCTGATTAGCACATTATATATTATATGTATTATTTAAAGTTATATATTATATAATAATAATTATACATTTGTAAAACACATTTTTACGCCCCTAATTCGTGTTCTTGTGGTTTCTAATTTACAAATAGCCTCCATTACCTTCAGCAGCCTAAAGATGGCGATATTCACCTCGTCCGCCCAAGAAATTAACCGCGGTAAAAATCGATTCCGGCTTGTCGCGCACATTTACAATGTAACGAGTAACGATAACTGTTGGTTCAAATGTAGTGGAGTGAAAAGTACTGATACTTAATCACAAACGCAGTGGAGTAGAGAGTAAAAGTTGCTTCTATTTTTTATACTCAGTTCAAGTACGAAGTAGCCAAAAACATACTTAAGTAAAGCAACAAAGTACATTTACTCAAGTACATTACAACCCTGCATATTTGCGTAACTTTTCAAGAGGTTGAAGACGTCTGCGATGATTTAAAAACATTTTTGCGAGCACACACACACACACACACACACACACACACACCTTTTCACTCTGCAAACGCTGTTTTTATACTGTCTGACAGCTTCACAAAAAGCGTTTGGAAAGTGCGCAATTCTGAGCAAATAAATCCCTGGCGTGTTGTGCGCGGCGTGTTTTATTATGTCGGCCTCGTGAGCGGTTTGCTGCGTAATGGTCTACAAGATGCTGAGGTCAACACAACGTCTGAGCGGCAGCATAAAGTCGTTTCCTCATTACTGTCTAATTACACTCCGCAGACACTGAGATGGATGGCGGCATTAGCCATGCGAGGCATTTTTTCTTTCGTCTTTCACGTTCGCGTCACGGCCATAACGTCATGAAATGTGGCTCGCGAGGTCATGGCGATGAATAGAGAACAGCGAACAAAATTATCGTAATATGCGATAATCAGAATTATGGTAAGTTGACAAAGGTCCCCACGATGTACTGTATTTATGCGAATATAAGCACCCCCTGATTTTTCAGGCACAAAATAAACATAATTATTTTATTTATTTATTTTTTTTACATTTATTGTTAACCCTCCTTTTGTGTGCACAGGTCAAATTGTGTTGAAAAGTAAAAAAAACAAAAAACAAACAAAAAAAACATACATACATAAAAGTATTTTGTTCCTCTTTGAATCTTCTCCTGCTTGTCTTAGTTAGTGTAATCTTCATATAATTATGTATGTAATATAATATATAATATATTATGTATGAAATATAATATAATTAATATAATTATATAATGATATTAAATACATTTGTATTATTAATTAGTAATATTTATTTACTTTAATATTTATTATTATGTATTAAAAATAATTATTTGATATGTAAATCTACATATAAACTTCATATTCTTGTCTTAGTTAGTGTGATCTAAATATAAAAAAAAAATGTTCAAATGACATATTGGTAACGCCCGCTACATGTTTTTTGTCCAAAGATAATGTTTGGGTCAATTTGACACAATTTGACAAAATGTCAGCTTAAAAAAAGTCAGAAAGATAAAAAATGTGTTTCTTTGCAAAAATTATACATAATACACTGTTGTTACACACACACACACACACACACACACACACACACACACACACACGCACACACACACACAGTATCTTCGTATTATAAACATATAGTGTGGTGTTACATACGTGAACTGAATTATATTTTTTATATGATGATTAGAATAAGAAGAAGAAGAAGAAGAAGAAGAAGAAGAAGAAGAAGAAAACCTCTAAACAATGAGAAATTTACATTTTGCTAAATAGAGATAAGGAATATGAATGGAAAATTATTGCACATTTTTGAAACACGAATTAGAATACGTAAGGAAAATAAAAAAATAAAAAAAATAAATAAATAAGCCAACCAGGAGAAATTTCAAAATGAAAAAAAGGATTTTTAAAATATTTTTAACATTTTGAAAACACTGCCACTTTACCCTCATCACCTCAGCATCGTCACTTTTAAACAGTCTATACGCTGGGATGATGTGAAACATGTGCAATATGTACAGTTATCTTTCTGCCACTATTGTTTGTGACTGTTGCGTGTGTACAAGTATGTCCATGTCCTTTGTGTTCTTTTTGATTTGAATTTGCACTCTTTCCTGTATTTGCACCTTAATTTCCCAATTCATTTCCCTTAATTGTTGTCCCAGTAACATCATTGTGCAATGACAATAAAGATTATGTTATCTTATCTTAGCTTATCTTAATTTGACCCCAACAACCCCAAAAAAATATCGTTTTCGTTCGGCAGGTAAACAGACCAAAATACCAGTTGTGCATTGCGGTTTATTTTTACTACTCATTTGCCTGGAGTTGACAAAACTCCCCCCCGCTTGTTGAACACTGACGGCGTCTTTAAAGTCTGGTTTCAGGCGGCTGTTTGTTCATTTATCTCATTAGCTCAGATTCCCGCCGCCGAGCGAGATTAAAGCCGCGCGTGGATGTTCGCCGTCCGCTCCGCCGCTCCAGGCGTCCGGCCGGAGAAACCTACACAGACAGGTTTACACTGCCAGATGAATGACACCACTGACTTTTCATCTTCACAGCTTTTCCTCAAGCAAACGTCCTGGAAGATGAAGATCTGCCGAGTTCTTTTGACTGCTCAAAGATGAACGGCTCGCTCTGTTGGGCGAAGGGAAGGAATGTGTGGAATTTGAATTTTTGATTGTGTCTCGCGAATGAAAACCAAAAGCACAATCTTAAGGGGTTGCAAAGATTATGATCTTCAGGGGTGTGAAGCTTTTTAATGATTATGACAAATTTGTCGTCTTTTCTTCTCACACATCATATTCTAATTCCACATTTGACCTACTGTACATACTGTACAAAACTATATGTTCCCTAACCCCAACTTCCAAATTACCCAACTCTTTTACTTTTATCTTAACCCAAACTAAACCCATAATCTAAACCCGAGTTTAGTCCAAAATCAAAGCTGTGGCCCTGACGAATGTCCCCACAAGTCCCCATATTGCATATACACAATGTCCCCACTTTAGTTGGAATAACCTTACATTTGGGACCTCACTTTAAAAGGTCTTTAATCTTCACTCCTGCTTGGACGGCGTCGGAGGCATTAAGCATGATTCGTAAGAAAGGTGGAGTTCAGAAAAGTGGACCAATCAGGAACGAGACGACTTTCCTTTGGCCTCAGGAACAACAAAGGACTTTGTAGTGTTTCAGTAAGTTTTGTAACAGTATTGGTTATGTTATTTGTTACAATATTGTAGTGTATTGTGTCTTTGTTGCTCCTTCTTTCCATTTTCCTGTTTTTATTCTCTTTCTCACAGCAGGTTGTGTTTTCCTAGCCGGTGCGGCCTTTCTGCTGCTCACAGTCAAAGTCACTGTTCTTAAATTAAAACATATGTATTGTTCTCTTTATCTTACACAGCTGCTTTGAGAGAGTCTGCCACTTTGAAAAATGCTTTCTCAATTCAACTTGAAGTTAAATTTAATAGTAATTTAACATTATTATCATGTACAAAAACCAACTTAAACTCTCCACTAAACATTGTAAAGTGAGGGAGTTAGGGGGATGAAGGCCGACCTTCGTCTTCATCACTTCAGTCCATCTCATAAACGTATCAAAGAGGAGAGTCTGTTCTTCATCAGCTACAATCTACTTTATAATGATATCATCAGAGCTGTATAGTACTTGAGTAAAATGACTTCATTACTTTACTTAAGTATCTTTTTGGCTACTTTGTACTTGTACTGAGTATCATAAACATAAGCAACTTTTACTCTCTACTCCACTGCAGTTCTGATTGAGTAGCTGTACTTTTCACTCCACTACATTTGATTGGACACTTGCCATTACTCGTTACATTGTTATTGTGAAGGTAATTTATTCGTAGTTTACTAAGTGTCTCTTTGTATAATTTTAATGCCGAGAAACCATCCTAATCACTTGAGAAGCTGCTCAAACTAGACCTTGAATACTCAGAATAGGAAGAATGTGTTTTACCAATTTTATTAAACATATCATTTTATTATATATAACTTTTACTAATCAGAATTTTATTTTACAGCTACTTTTCTTTTTTCTCGCTTCTGTATTAGACATCAAAACCTCGTGAATAGAGTCTTTCCACATTTCATTTTTGTTGTTGCCTATATTCAGTGCGAGTAAAATACTCAAGTTCTTTTAAAACGGAATACTTTACTACTTCGACTCAAGTCTTTTTGAAACTGGTGACTTTTTACTTGCAATGGAGTGATTTTTTACAGTAAGTATCTGTACTTTTACTCAAGTAGGGTTGTCCGGTACTCTTTACACCTCTGGATCTCATCATCCTCTTTCTCCATGCCACACACACACAAACACTTCAGATACACACATTTTAGTCTGTGTGTGTGTTGTGTCGGTGCTGTTTTCCCTCAGTAAAAGCGACTGAATGGTGCCAGCGCCGGCGTTGAGAGGGAATCGAGGACTTCAGAAGACAATAAAAAAAACGAGGTGTCACGCAGAAGAGCGAGATGTGAGGCGTCCGCTGACGCGCTCGGTGTCGCTATTTGTTGCGGCGGCGTGGAGTGTGTCGACTTGTCAGGAGTCGTCATTGTGTATTTCTAGCCAGAAAAAATCAAAATCCTCATTTAGAAACAAACACAACGATTCACTTTCCCCCAACAAGCCGAGTTTATGAATTCTCTTTACTCGAGGACTGAGAATCACACACACTCACACACACTCACGCACACACACACACGCGCGCACGGAATTGAAAGGGAATACAAATAAAAGAGAAACCTGGTCTTTTGATGCGGGTAAAACAGATGTGCTGCTAAAACAATGAATGAATAAATGAACAGAATAAATAAATAAATCAGAAAGCAACATTGTTGAAGCTGCAGAGCTGATCTGGATCTTGAGGGTTCGGACCGCTGTTTTCTGATCACACGCAGTCCATCATGAAGAGGAGGCGATTATTACTTTTTTTTTTTTACTTTTTTTTTCCTCCAATGGCTTTCAAAATTTTTAAAAGCCTTTTGAGTTTGACAGCACATTTTAATGATCTCTCTCTCTCTTTTTCTCCCTTACCCGCTCATTCTGTGTCTCTTTCTCTCTCTCTTACCGTTTACCGTATCTCTCCCTTTTTTCCTCTGTATTTCTCTCATCTCTCCTTTTTCTCTCTGTCTTTCTCACCCCTACCGTTTCATTCTGTCTCTTTCTTTCCCCTACCATCATTCTATGTCTCTCTCTCTTTCTCTCCCGAAGCCTCTCTTTATCTCTCCCCAACCCTCTCATTCCATCTCTCTCTCTTTCTCTCCCCTACCTTATCATATGTCTCTTTCTCTCTCTTGTACCCTTCCACTCTCTCTCTCTCTCTATCCTACCCTCATTCTTTTTCTTTCTCTGCCGTACCCTCCCACTGTCTCTCTCTCATCTCTCTCTCTTTCTCTCCCAAACTCTCTCTCTCTCTCTCTCTCTCTCTCTCTCTCTCTCTCTCTCTATCTCTATCTCTCTCTCATCTCCCTCTCTCTTTCATCTCTCTCTTTCTCTTCATAAAGTGCAATGTTAATTGTGTGTAATATACATATTGCATATAATATCACAATAGATTAGGACAGACTAAATGAAACTTTGAAACAATTAGCAAAAATGTAATGAACAGTTTGTATGCTCTATAAATGTTCCAGAGGAAAGACTTTTGTTAGTTTGTCCTTTAATGAAGCAAATGTTCCGGACGTTCCAGCGTTCTACAGTACAGATGACGAGACTGGCAAAAATCTCCCTTGAAGAAGAAGAAGAAATGAACGCAGAAGCAAATTTTTGTATTTGTAACTTCTGGATCGTCCTTTTTTGTGATAATAATAAAAACCAGCTGCACCAAAAGTGTTTGCATCGTATAAAAATACCTAAAAAGTCGCCTGCGTGGCTTCTCCCACTGTTAAAAGAGGATCCGAGGAGTAAATCGAAGCCAAAGAAGAAGAGAAGAAGACAGAGAAGAAGAAGAATAGAAGGAGTTTCAAACCAAAGGTGAAATTAAACTCATAGAGTTTGACGACTATTAAAGCATCAGTTGCAAAATACAATATAAGCCCAAATGTATTACAACACAACCATATATTAATTTAATAAAATACACAATATAGCTCTTGTACACGTAACAATTTGGCTCAAATGCACATAAACTGCAGAAAAATCAATAAAAAAGGATGTCGTTTGATGTAAACACATTTAAATCGGATACATTTTCCACATTGAATGATGTCGTCGTGTATAAGTGACAATGTGAAGGGACGTTTCCTTTTTCTCCTTTTTTTTTTTAACTGAAACCAGTTCCGCAGTCTAATAAATATCGCCAACTGCATTTTCAGCCTGTGCACGAGATTAATTTTTCACTCTTTTTTTCCTCGTTTTTTTTCTTACAAAATGTATAAATATTTTTCATGTTGTCTGGACACTATACATAAGCTCTTATATTTATATATATATTTATCTATATGTGTATATAGATATGTCTTTTCACAGTAGAGGAAAACTGTCCCTAATATACAAGAGTGATTGTTATAACTTAACGTCAGACGTGTGGAGAGTCACTTTTAGAGTCGTGGAAAGCAGAAGACAGATGAAGCAATCACGCAAAGGACCAATAAGTGAGAGTAACAGGTTCACCGATCTGGAATGTTCCATATGCACGTATACATGGGGGAGGACACGGTTTACACATGACTAGAAATGGTGGAGATGGTTACATTTCTTAATCAAAGCCCACCCGTCCCACCCGAGCCAGAGTCCGCCGATATCGTTTGCACTTCCTATGCTGATATTACAAAGCCATTAAAAGTTCGAGAGAGTCCCGGTCGCTCCGCACGCTCCCGTTCTTTTGACTGCGATTGTCAGAACAAACCAATCCTTGCTCGCGCCCGTTCGAATCCCAGCGGAATGGGCGGAGCCATCCCTCAGCGCTCAGTGACCTACACGACGTACTTCAGTGAGAAAAGATCGAAGCTGGTGGGCACTTGAAATAGAAGAAAAGCTTGCGAGAAGCCAGAAGCAGCACCTCCGAAAGATTCCCTCGCGCGTTCGGACAAACAGAAGCCACCCTCTTGTTTTTTTTGTTCGTGTTCCTGCTCGGATTTTTTGCGTTTCGGATTCCTCGAGTCCCCAGTGTGTCGCCCTGCAATGTTCAGGCGCTTTCGCATTCTCTCAGTTGTCCACGTCTTCTCCGTTGAGTTGTAGTTCGTCAAGCTCTTTTTCACTTTCTGAGCGTGGCGTTCTCGCCCCCCCGGCAGTCCTGCAGCAGTTTGTCGATGTCCCGCACCACCTGCTCCGCATCCATGCCGGAGCGACCCATCTCTCCACCCCCGCGTTCCAAGTCCATGTCCACCGCCGTCTCCTGGCTGATCCGAGAGCGGGCTTCAGCCAGGACTTTGGCCACGGGGTCGGGGCGAGGGAGGGTGGAGTAGCCCTGCTCTTTGTTCTGCTTGTTGGGGGATATGTATTGTCCATCAGGGGGTCCGTAGTGGCTAGTGCTGGGCCTGGTTTCCGCTCCATCGCCCACGCCCTTGGCTGAAGAAGACGGCGAGCCGGTGCTGCAGCCTTTGGTTGGGCTGCACGAGGCAGAAGGAACCTCTTGTAGGAGAGGACTGAGGGCACGTTTGGTCTTCAGGTAGGGTTTCACATTCGCCACCAGGATGGTGTGGTCCCGCCGTTCTTTCCCAAAGGTGCAGAACGTTTTTTTGCCGTTGGAATTGCAAACCGCCTCGTAGGTCTCCGTCTCCACGGCCACCGCCTCCATGCCGGCTGGAACGAAGAGGTTGGTGCGGTAGTCCGAGCCCTCGGCCTGAGGAGTTCCTGCTCCTCCTGGACCTGCGGGGAACTGGGGCATCCAGCAACGGTCCGAGTGGCCCAGCACTCGACACTCCTCCGTGCAGTTCACGCAATCCTCATCTGAAAGCAAACACAGAGAGGGATTCCTGTTAAAACAACGGTTCAGATATGCGTAGATAGCAATGCATCAAAAGTCTGATCGTTACATACATGTCAGTCTGTCTGTTCGCCTGTATGTCTATTGCTCATTCTCAAACAAATCACATCTGTTTTCAGGCACAAAATAAAAAAAAGAAATACATTTTTTATAAAATACATTTTTTCTAGCGATTGCAAACTACACCTCCCATAAGCCTTTGCTGCTCACTTCCTGCTCAAGGCAAGAAAAAAACGAAACATGCACGCGCACTGCTGCATATACACGACGTATTTCTGTTTAATTGGGATTGTTCCTGAAATTAAATTTAGAAAAATTTGCACTTATTTGAAAATTGGCGTATTTGCATATTTGAAATTGGCGATAATAAGCACCCGCAAAGATTTTGAGCCGCTAAAATTGAAAAAAAAAAAGTGCTTATATTTGCGTAAATACAATATATATATATTACACATTGATTTTCCTGTTCTGTGCCACTGGGAGTTGGAACCAATCCAAACAAGTGGGCAACCAATCAGAGCGTCACACACACATTCACACTCTCACTCCATTTTTCAGACCCCAATTTTCCCAAATGCATGTTATTGGACGGTTTGATGAAACTGGAAACTAACAGACGTTGACTATATTGACTCTATTTGTCTTATTTAACTGACTCTTTTTCCTAATTTTTGAGCACAGATGAACAATGGGCATTTTTCTTCTTTAAAGACAATTTTTTTTCTCAATAGCGACTTTGCATTTGTCTGGAACTAAGAAAAGTGCTACATAAATAAACTTGATCTTGAATATTAGAATTTGACTTTCCACAGAAACCACAAGTTGCAGCATTTTCTCAGACCACCCTGATGCTAAACCATCAGCTAACGGACACTTTAAGACCGCAGATGGATGGAAATGATAACGGTAAAATTGCCAGATTAATGCGCTTCTTCACGAGGCCAGTTAAGGAGACGGCAAACAAGAAAAAAAAAAAACGAGGATCCACACTCCATCATTTCCTCCACTGCTCCTCTTAGCAGAACAACAACAGCTCACTTTTGGCACTTCTGCACTGCTATCAGAAATTGATGTCACTGGGCTTTGAAGCTTTCCCAAGGCAACCCAGCCATATCACAGAGCCAAGTGTCTGGAGTGTGTGTGTGTGTGTGTGTGTGTGTGTGTGTGTGTGTGTGTGTGTGTGTCTTCCTTTCATCTCGGCTCAGAAGAAACTACATTTTGGATTATTGTGGGCTGTACTGATGGCGTGTCAAATGGTTCCAGGATTGTAAAAAACATAAAAAAAGATTTTTAAATAAGATATTCAAAAAAAAAAAAAATTAACAAAAGTAAAATGTGCTTTTTTTTTTTTTTTTAAAGCATCTACTGTCTTGAGAATACATGTTTAGCAGCAGCTCAGGTGAAGCTCAGGCTCTGATGTCCTCACACACCGGGACGCCTGCCATGGATTTTACACGCTTTTAACAAGGAAAGTGCAGTGATTTGATTAGAACCAAGTCAAATCGTCCATCTATATTTAATATGTGTGGGGATGTGTGTCGTATGGGAGACAAAAACAGGGAAAAACAATCAAAGTCATGAATATATTACAGCAAACGTTTTCAATAATCCAGTAGTCAACGCTCCCATCTAAGACCCTGGAAGTCTCGAATTAACAACGCAAACAGATTCGAACCTACCGCGCGAAACAGATCAACCTCTGTATGTCGGACACATAAAATCTACATAAAGTTGATAATCCAACTGTCATAAAATGTAAAGATTGATCATCCAACCGGCATAACATCTACAGATTAATAATCCAACCGTCATAAAAATCTACAGATTAATAATCTAACAATGAAAAAAAATCTACAGATTAATAATCTAACAATGAAAAAAAATCTACAGATTAATAATCCAACCATCATAAAATTTACAGGTTAGTAATCCAACCGTCATAAAATCTACAGATTAATAATCCAATCGTCATAAAATCTACAGATTAATAATATAACAATGAAAAAAAATTACAGATTAATAATCCAACCATTATCAAATCTACAGATTAATAATCCAACCGTCATAAAATCTACAGAATAATAATCCAACCACTAAAAAATCTATAAATTGATTATTCAACCGTCATGAAATCTACAGATTAATAATCCAACTCTCGTAAATTCTACAGATTAATAATCCAAAAATCCAAATATTGATAATCCAACCGTAATAAAATCTACAGATTAATAATCCAACCATCATAAAATCTACAGATTAAAAGCAAACTAATCCAGCCACATCAACTCAAAGATTCAGCAAAATGCCCAAGTTGAGTTTCTACGTTTTCTTGTAAAAGTCATTGCAGGATTTTGAACACACAGCTAGACATTTTATTTTTTGTGACCTTGATGCCAAAAAAAGAATAACAATAAAATCAACCAGTAAACAATAGAAGAAATTAATTGTTTGCCAAATATAGTAGACTACATAAGATCATAAAAACGTTGATTTCATTCAACTTTAACTTGATGGATCTTCTGAACATAATATCCAAAGCCTGGCGAGTGTATAAATGAAAGCGTCCGGACTCATTCTCATCATTTATCATCATTTAAGATGAACTTTGAGATGTTTCTCTGTAAAGGCCAGGCCGTGTCATGAAAAATGACTTGCTCCACAAACCCATTGTTCCTGTTTCCAGTGCGCCCCGTGGTTTCCTTTCAGTTGGTTTCTGGTCCGTGGGGTTTCCGCTAAACTTGAGCAAGTTTTTCAACTCATAAAAAGCCTCCCATCCCATTTCTGATGGTGACGGAACACTGCATCTGCCTCTCCTGAGGTCCAAATGCACAGGCATCAGCAGGGCTTCCGCTTTTCAGAGAGAACGCTCTAGTAGGATTGTTAAAGCCGTGAAGAAAGTCAACAGTCAGACGAAACCGAGAATCATTAACGTCTACATGGCGACGTTTGAACTGAAGAGCTCTTGAGTTTTAGAGTGGAACACGTTTTCCGACTATGACTCTCAAAAATTATTGTTGACTTCAAACACACTACCGTTGAAACGTCGGGGTCAATATGAAATGTCCTTATTTTTTACAGAAAAGCACTGTTTTTGTCAATGAAAAGAACTTTGTCAATCAGAAATTAACTCTATACATTGCTAATGCTAACTATTCTAGCTGTAATCTGGTTTTTGGTGCATTATCTACATTAGCGACAATTCCAGCAACTGTCACTTCAGTGGAACATTGTGTCTGGTACATAAAACATTTTGTACATCTTATGTATTTTTAATTCATATTTTATCTGTGTATTTATGCCGTATTTCTCTCCCTTTTTCTCTGCCCGTATTTTTTAGTATTTTTTTATCACTTGTATTTAATTCATATTTTATCTCTCTCTTTTTATTGTATTTTTGTGCTTTTGTATTCTTGTATTTTTATTGCTTTTGTGTTTTATTTTTTATCTTACATTTTTTGTTCTGCCTCCCCCCCCATCCATGTTAACATGCTGGACAATTGCAAAATACATTTCACTTCACTTTGCTGAAAAATAAATGTGGATGTGACAAATACAATTTGAATTTGAATTTGAATTTAATGAAGCTATAAAACTGCCCTTCCGGTTGAGAATCTGGAGCATCACATTTGTGGGTCAATCAAAGTCTCAAAATGGCCAGAAATAGAGAACTTTCACGTGAAACTCGACAGTCTCTCCTTATTGTTAGAAATGAAGGCACGGAACACACAAAAGTGTCAAGGTGACACCAAACATTTCAACAACAGTGTTTTTCCATCCTTTTCTCTAGCCTTCCATAGACGTCCATTGCGCCTTCCACACGGAAACGTGGGTCCACGAGCTAAACATCACAGCGAGGTTTTCCTCACGCTCTCACAGAGACTCCATGATCAGAAGAAAGCCGGCAACTAATCAGGCTTCTGCACGACACACAATAAAGCATAAATAATCCAGGCTGACACAGCCAGTGAGGAGGAACCAATCCTTCAATAGATTATTCATGCCTGGGAGGAACAGGTGACCTTGAGACTTGGCAGGGTCAGCACCAATGCGACACGCGACACTGGCTGAGGCCACCAGCTCATCGCTCCACACAAAGCGCCAAGCCCGGTGTGAATTATCACGTACGGAGGACGCCAGCCTTCCGAAGATGCGTCAATTGTGCTACCTGACGTGCCTGTTTTCCTCCTGGCGTGGATCTATATATCGATGTAGAATGAGCTCCGGAGATTTGTGCAGCTGGGATATGAAAGCCTTCAGCCGCTTTGTCAAATTCGGCCCAATTATATTCACAAGCAGCCGGAGACGAGGCCAAAGAATGGGCTTGTGTTAGCAAAGAGCTTGTCCAACTCATCAAGCTAATGATGTGTGCACAACAAATCTCATTTCACTCTGCCTATGCGCTCCCAAAGGCTGAGCGGCCACTCCATGCGATGCCATATTTATATGTCAGAACTAACAAAGGTCACATTTATTCAGAGGGAAAATGCAGTGCGGTAAATCCCAGATGATCCAGGGAGTTACGTTCTCAAGCTCAACGCGGAGGCGGAATTTCGATGATATATGGGCACGCTCGAGAAAGGCATTGCGGTGTGAATTTAATAATTCATGTGATGCAATTAATTGTGGAATTGTGATGGAGAAGGTCTAAACTAGAGGTCACGGATGGACCGAGGTCGAGACCCAAAACCCAGAGCCAATCACCAAATTGAACGCTTTGATTACAATTCTAGATTTTAGAAGGCTGATGTGATCTTTACCATAGTGGTTACGAGAACTTTTTGACCAATTGAATGCGAGTTAATTGATACCATGTGATGTTGGTCTGCGAATAACGGTAGAAAGCGGTAACGAAGAAAAGCTGAGATCCCAATGACAAAGAGAGGAAAGACACTGACTGCGAGAAAAGACAAGACAGACAAGAAAAGCAAAGTTGAGGAAAAGAGAGACAGAGAGTGAAAAAGATAAAAATGGCTAGGTCCAAAAAAAGAAATTGGACTATATACACTGCCAAAAATCCACGTGACAAAATAGGAAAATCAAAAACAAAATGAGTAAAAAAAATGTAATCAAGTGTAAGAGAAAATGTTACTTGGTAGATTAAGACAAAAAATACTGTTACACTGTAGATTTGTTTCTGCATTTCAGTTCTTATGAATCTCGTTCAACAGTTCATCTGTTCTCGTTGACTTTAATATAAAAATAAGCTTTTTTTTTTTATTGAGAAACATAGTGGTCTTAAACTAAGAACATTTCACTTGACAGTTCTTGTTTCAGGAAGTTCTGTGTTAAAACATAATGTCTCCATTGAAAAATGTCTCAGTTTGGTGTAAAATATCATCAAAATTAGCATTTTTTTCAAAGCAAGAAAATTCAAGTCCTATTCTCTTGAAATAAGCAAAGTCATCTCTCACTTTTTATTTCATCAGTTATTTTATCTTGTGAGAAACAAATTACAAGATTCATTGTCTAATTTCAAGATTGTTTAGCTTGTCAATAATTTATTTTTTTTGCAGTGTAGTGTCTATAATCCAGAAGTAATATTCTTACTAAATCTGGTAAATTGGTTGACACTTTGTATTTTGTAAAAGAGACGTTTCTTTGTGCTTTCCTTTATTTCTCTAAAAATAAGCACTTTATCTTCACATTTTGTTTCTCGCTTTTGTTTAGAAAGCCGATGCTTTTACCTGATTATCATCCAACACAATTGTCTGAACATTTGCTTCCCGAAATCGCAACCGGACCGCTTTAAATTCTAATTGAAAACCGGTCTACACGAATCTGTCTCAGCCCTATAACAAAGCAACAGCAGGAGCGACCATAATGAACACGGTCCTACGTGACCCCGGGGAACCTTCCTGTGAGAACCACAAAGAAGCAGGAAGAGAAACTCGGGCCACTTAAGAGTTTGACGGAAGTTAACAAACGTATCAGACACCGGGATAAATAGGCCTTTCAGGTTTCCTTTCTTCCGTCGCTCTATCTGGGAAGATTCCGGGCGGCTCTGTGCGTTATTTGATTCTCCGGACGGGAGACAGAAGGAGAATGTATTCAGACTCTGCGTATTAAGGCTTCCTGCCAAATCTTATATTAGCATCTTTCTCTCGGCTTATTCTCCAGTGAACCGGACTGATCTTAGCAGCACACAACCAGCCTGTTCCTCAACTCGATGGCTTTCTCCAGTGGAGGCAGTGACGGGCCAATATTATGGCACACGTATGATCTCATCCCTTACATAAGGTTTGCAACTGATACGTATTTACATTCCTACCTTGTTCCACTTCTAGGCCACGGGGAGCTGAAGCTCAATCTCTAGGCCCTACATTTCTATCTATCCATTTTTTACCGCTATTTTTGATACTTTGTATTAGTGTCAACAATATGAGCTACTTGACTACATTTGTAATTGAGTATGTCTTGCTACTCCACTACAATTAAATGGATATTTGCCGTTTACGTTACATTGTGAAGTCAGCATCGATTTTCAGACTGAATCATCTAAACCATCATAATTTCTCGCCATCTGCTGGATGCTGAAGGTACTGATGCTATTTATGTGCTAAATCGCATGAACGTGACTTAGCAGTTGCATTTTTTGGCACATTTGAGTTGAGACTGACTTTTTGGTCTTTTTTATGTCTATTTTGTTCTACAATTTTAAAACCTTGACACGTTAAATTTCATTTCCATAATAGGAAATAAAACCTCATAAATGTGTTATCTTTAGCCTAAATTCAGTAAAAGTAAAAAAATGTGTTTCTTTTAAAATTCGATGCTTTACAACTTTTACTCAAGCCTTCTTGGAATTGCTGCGATGTAATGGAGTCATTTTTACAGTAAGATAAACATTTACTCAAGTAAGTAACATTTACTCAAGTGTGATTTTTCAGGTACTCTTTACTCCTTATATGTGCCACCCACCCATTTCTAGATTATAGAAAATGATCCACCAAGATCCATATTCAACTAAACACAAAATTAGCATAAAAATTCCCACTGACGGATGGACTATCGGACTAGACAGCATCCGATTCAAAAGCAGGTGAAAACATGGGTCTTTACATGAGAGAGCGAGGGAATGGCCGTTGGGCGAGGAGCATGTGTAGATCTTGTGATGGGGCTCAGCGTGTGAGGGGCAGCATCAGAGAGACAGCACCTGTGCCCTGGCAGACTGGGCCGCAGTTGGTCGGGGATGTGTGTGTGTGTGTGTGTGTTGTCGGGCTAGTACCTCAAAGGCTTAGAGGGCATCTGGAACAGGCCCGAAGGCCCTTGTGACAGCCTGTCGCCGCACCTGTGCGCATGTTCCTCAGATGGGGCGGGTTCTACTCGCCTCTAAGACGTTTAATCAGTCCTTTATTGACGCTAAAACACACAATTTAATGGTTTCGTGTGAAGAGAATGTCAGTATGAAGGGCTTTGCAAAGACCACTCTTGATCATTTCCAAGGAGTTGCGTGGCGGCAAATACCAGCGGACCCTAGAGAGGCTCATCGACAAGCCTTCGGAAAACGCCAAGGGAGCGTCGAGCCGATTTCACTAAGCCAAGGACAAATGTCTTTCAATAAAACGGTCCTTTTCATTAGGCGTTCTCCGTCGAGCAGCAGGCAGCTAATGCCTGGTTAAGTTGCTCTAAGCCCGAGCCTCTGGCGTGTACATGGAAGGAGACAACTCTAAACAAACGCACAAAGCCCAATCGATGGCCATTCACACGCAGGACCTCCTTGAAGGAAGGAGTCGGCGAAACGGACAAAAACGGAGGGAGGGAAATGGCGGGTTTTTCTCCTCTCACAGCGAGAAGTTTACGGGTCTCGGTACAGACCCGTGGGGGACAGATCTGTTGGCCTTTCAAAGAGAATGTGTTAGCCTTCACAATGCTCAGATGAAAGAGACGTTGGGGGGTGGAAGGTGCGAGATCTTTTATGGATTGCGGGACGTGTCGGGTCGGAACAAAGTGTGTGGGACTGGCACTGGAGAGAAATGAGCTCCATTATCTGGTGGTGGCATTGAGTGTTTGCTTGCGTAGGGGAGTGCTTTCTCGTGTCTGAGCTCGGGGGCTTGTTTCGGGGGAATAAACGCGGATGATTCACCATCCTGCGGCTGAAAGGGACTCGGTACCGGTGCTTTGATCTCAGTGATCATCACGGCTCAGATTCATCTCACACGCTACACACGAGCTTCAAAAGACATGATCAACACCAGCCAGTCTGTGAAAGGCTCTAAACACCGTGTGCTGTTGATTGATGCCCAGACAGACAGACAGAGAGAGAGCGGACAACTAAAATAAGGATGAGAAGGAATGAAAAATGGCAACATAGAGTTGGGTGGATGGATGTGGAATAAGAGAGAGAGAGAGAGAGAGAGAGAGAGAGAGATATTGATAGATGGATGAATCGATATATAGACAGATAGTCAGGAAAGATGGATGGACGGATAGACAGACAGACAGGAAAGAATGTAGAGATGGATGGATAGATGGATAGAAAGACAGACAGGCAAACGAATAGATAGATAGATAGATAGATAGATAGATAGATACACCCTAACCCTAGATAGAAAGATGGATAGATAGATAGATAGATAGATAGATAGATAGATAGATAGATAGATAGATAGATAGGTAGATAGATAGTGATGTGGAGATGGATGGATGAATCAATAGACAGACAAGAAAGAATGTATATGTAGATGGATGGATAGGTGGATGGATGGACGGACAGACAGACAAATAGAAATATGGATGGATGGATAGATAGATAGATAGATAGATAGATAGATAGATAGATAGATAGATAGATAAACAGAGGTGGGGATGGATGGATGAATCAATAGACAGACAGACAGATAGAAAAGAATGGATAGACAGACAGATGGATGGATAGGTGGATGGACAGACAGACAGAAAACATTTAAAATCAGTCTTGGTCTGGAATGTCTCGGCTAGATTCGCTAAGTGATGGGAGGAAGTGAGGCGCACACAAAAGAACAAAACAAACACACAGGTGACGCACAAAAAGAAAAGAGTCGTGATGACGCGGGG
>MU204420.1:9587098-9597098 GCA_017309775.1 Paedocypris sp. Pulau Singkep
GGGGGGGGGGGGGGGGGGGGGGGGGGGGGGGGGGGGGGGGCACAGGTGCGGCTCGTCACCTGCGTGTGCTTTCAGCTCCATCCAGACTATTACGGGACGGCGGGGAAGAAGAGAAGAGGCGAGATGAAGTCCTCGGCGTCGCTTAAGCCTCAGTAATTAGGAGCGGAGGAAGTCACTCTCACGCTGGCTTACGCTTTTTGTAGTATCTGTGTGGCGAATGTGGCAGCTCTCTGTCGAACCCGCCTGCGCTCTTTGTGCCTCCATCACCTGCTGCCTGGCACAAGCTCCTAGTTTTTTTGTTTTCGAGAAAAAGGATTGAAAGTCCACAACGGGATTCCAGAGGAAGTGGAGAATTGAGTTGCAGGTGACAGAGTCCTACGCGGATTTCGTAATAGCTAAAGCTAATCACGCACACGGAACATGTTTTCTATTATTTTAATTCATCTGTTTTAATTTCCCCGAGTGGCTTTTGCAGACGGCTATTTTCTACACTTGTACCTCAGCAGTCTTGTTTTTTTCGCGCAAAAACGAAATAAAAATAGACGTAATGCTAAGCCTCAAACGCAGTGATTCATACAGAATGGTAATTACAAAAGCAACACACTTTCCCAGTAAAAAGAGCCGGAAAAAAGCACACGGGGATGGATGAGATGTTTTCTACTTGAAAATGAATAAATCGATAGGAAAATGTGATGGGAAATGTTCAATATTTAGGATATTTCTAAACATTATAGACAAAAAGATAGGCCTAAATAATAAACATGTGCAAATCAACTCAGGCTTTGCAGTAAAAAGAAAACAATTTCAACAACAGTCTGCTTTTTTAACGGGAATTAAAAAATGCAACTTTGCTATTCAAAATATAGCTGCTAGTAGCATTAGCAGCATTCAAGCATTTTATAATCAAGCTTACTTCATTTGTTTTGTATTTTAATACATGTTTCTTGTATGTGTAAAGTGTATTTTAAGCATATTTATGTACCGTACTTACATGAATATAAGCACCTGTTTTTTTCCCATTTTAGCGGGTCAAAAACTGCTCATTTCTTTAAATAATGCTTCTGGAGGGAGACGTGCATATGAGTTTTTGTTAGATCGAGTCACAAGTTAGGTTTGTACAATAAAGAAAAAAATATATATTTTAAAGACAAAATGAACATCATTTAGCCAGAAACAAACTAAAAATATTTTTAAATATCTAAAAATTTCTAAATATAATTCTGTATTTCTGTACCGAATATAAGCACCCCCTGATTTTTCAAGCACAACATAAAAATGTGAAAAATATTAAATACGGTATATATTAAGTACAGAAATATATTTAGACAAAAGTAAAGTGAGTGAGTTTGTCAATATGGCCACTAGGGACCGTCTCAAAACCTGCTGCTGTGTGACTCCACGGATTCGTCTGAACACGTTTTCCTTTAGAAAAGACAAAAATCCATCGACTAGCTTGAAATGATGTTGAACTTGAAACCCGTTGCCATGCAAATATAAGCACAAACACAAACCCTACACAGCACAAGCCTGAGGAAGAGAACTACAACAGACCATTTGACTGGAATGTCGACGAGCGAAGAGCGAATCTCTCCCTAAATCATTTGCGGTAATGTAAATGTCACTCTTCCGTCCTTCTTTCCCCTGCTGTTTTCCCACATTTGGATTTAATACTTTTTCACGTGTCATCACTTTGTCACGCCGATGGCTCCCTGGAGTCTCGTGTGGAAGACGAGGATTATACGTTTGTCAATTATCTCCGTTTCTCCGAGACGCCGCCAGAGTGCCAGATCTAACTAAACAGGGCGATGTCCGATCACTCATTACCCGACAGTCGGAATGATCTACACTTCCGTGCGCGACTACGGAATAATAGACTCGGCTTTTACCCTATTAAGGGAAAGAGTGATAGATGCGGAGCGGTGAAAAACCAAATGAGAGGGGGAAAAGCAACAGTGAGAGGAGAAACATAGCACTGGTAAAATGCACACGAAAAAATAAGAACATTTAAAACTAAATGAGTAAAAAAACATTTTATCACGTAAAATTATCTGTCAATGGGGCGAGAACATTTTACTTGGTAAAAGGTCAAAAAATCTTGTTACACGGAAGATTTGTTTCTTTTTTTCCCAATATAAAAAAGTAGCTGTTTCTTCAATTGAGAAACATTGTGTCTTAAAAAAAGAAAATGCGACTTGATAATTCCTCTTGCGGGAAGTTCGGTTTTAAATCAAATCCGATTCAGTGTAAAACATAATCAAAATTTCCATTTTTTTCCAAGCAAGAACATTCAAGTCCTATTTCAAAAATTCTAAGTCATTTTCACTCTTAATTCTAAGCTAATAGTTTATCTTATAAGAAAAAATAACACCTTTTTTGTGTATATATATATTGTGTATGTATATGTATATTGTATATACATACCTTTTTTTAATATATATTCCAAATATTGGCTTGTCGAGAATATATGTATTGCAGTGTGACTTTTTGGCTTTTTCATAAAAAAATATACATTTTATATTGGCAGTAATATAAAAGGAGCTGTTTCTTAAATAGAGAAACCTTGTGTCTTAAAATAAGAAAATGTGACTTGACTTTTCTTGTTTCAGGAAGTTTTGTTTTAAAACAGGTCAACTTTGAAAAATGTCCCGACTCAAGTCCTATTTTCTCGAAACAAGCATAGTAATGGTGCACTCTGAAATCTAAGATCATCTTGTAAGAAAAAAATAACACAATTTATTGTTTAATTTCAAGAATGGGCTTGTTGAGAATTAATTTTTTTCAGTGAGACTTTTTGGCTTTTTCATATAAAAATATACATTTTAAATTGGCTTTAATATAAGAAAAGTAGCTGTTTCTTAAACTGAAAAATAAGAAAATGTGACTTGACATTTCTTGTTTCAGGAAGTTTGGTTTTCAAAACATGTCGACTTTGTAAAATGTCCCGATTCGACTCCTATATCCTCGAATCATGCGCTCTTAATTCTAATCACGTTAACTTATCCTGTAAGAAAATAACACGACTTATTGTCTCATTTCCAAAATTGGCTTGTCGAGAATTTAGCAGCGTGACCTTTTAACGAAACGAAGGACAATGGACAGGAAAAAGAGACGGTTGGAAAAAAGAAAAGCGTGAACAAAAGACCCAGAGTGGCTTTAATCCCGGGGAGTGGGACATTTAATAGCACAGGGGGGCTCGGAGTTTTCAATCGAGGGTTTGATGAAGGTAATCATGGGCGTAATGGATCCACCGAAGACGTCCCTCTCAGCGTGGAGACCGAGGCCTCGTGCAGAGAAAGCTGTTGAGCCTCACGAGTGGCATTCAGAGAGACAGGAAGTCAACGCCGCCAGATCCTGCTCTACTCTCACAGCGGGACGCACAGCTGCTCCAGGCCTTTAATTTAGCGCCCGCTTCCTCTCCTCTCCATGCCCATCCTTCGCCCTCGCCCCGTCCACTCTGCGCTTTCACAGCTCTAATTCACAAATTGCGGTCCTGGGAGTGCGTTTAATCAAGAGCCCTTCGTTAAATTTACCGTAGTACAAAAAAAACGCCATAAATATAAATAAATATCAGCGGTGCCACCTGACCTGCATTATTACGCCGGGTTTAATGGACTGTGAGCTGGAAGGTTACGGCTAAATGAGACGTGCCGACGCCTAATGGCGCGATCCGTCGTGCAATTAATATGTTTAAAGTAGAAAAGATCTGAATTGATTTGGATCGTGACACGGATCACACACACGGAACTATTGTGATGGATCAATCGCACATGCCGACGATTCACGCTACTGTAGATGTGTGCAGTGTTGTTTATTGTTATGTTTGTGTTTTTAATTTTTTATACTTGTCTTTATACGTGTCTTTATTTCTATATTCTTTATTCCTTTGTGTATTCTTTCTGCTGTTGTAAAATGCAACTTCCTCGCTTCGGGACAAATAAAGGCGTTTTTCGTTCAATTCACAATCCACAATTGCCGAGTGAGAGGAAATGCTGGGGAAACTCACAAAGTAGGAGAAAACAATATTTAATAATGCAACATATGTTTAATAATGTGATAATGCAACAAGTGAGAAATTCCTAAAAATAGTTTAAAATAAAAACATACATTTTATATAATTTTATATAAATGTTATATGTAAAATTAAATATATATATATATATATATATATATATATATATATATTTTTTTTTTTTTATATATTAAATTTTATTTATATATATAGATATTACATTATACAGTAATTATACTGTATATGTGTGAATATATATTTTTTACATTATATATAATGTATACAGTTATATAAGTAATATAAGAGTATATATAAGAGTAATATAAGTATATAAGTGTGTGTGTGTATATATACATATGTATGTATGAGAGAAAGAGAGAAAGAGAGAGAGAGAGAGAGAGAGAGAGAGAGAGAGAAAGAGCATAATCAGCAAGATAAAAATGAATATAAATATGTATAAATAAAACATAAATATAGTATCTGAATATAAAATAATTTTTAAAAATCTAGACCAATCTCACTGTAATCTCAGAATTATTTGAGATTAATCTTGACACAATAATTTTATATTTAACGTTTATATATGTCCTCTATAGAACAAAAAAGTGTCTAATCCCGCATGCTTTTTTTTCTCCCCTTTTTTGTATTATCTTTTTTTTTTTTCAAAACCCGTGGCATGTGCCACTGAATCCGTATGGTTGGCATTCCCAAAATAAACAGAAGCGAAAAGAGTGAAGAAGCATGTGGAATGTCAGAGCCATCACATAATGACCCCATCTCCTTAGCAACAGCTCCCCACCACAAGCCCGTGATGAGGGGCCAATCTCTGCAGCTGACACCGGGGGTCCCGCACGCACACTGCGCGGCTCAAAGAAGCGTGTTACTAAATGTGACATGAGAAGAAAGCAGGTTTCCACACAGTGAGCATCTTACGGGCCGACCGAGTGCACAGCGGTTTCTTCAGGTTCAATAGATGACCACTTGAAACGCTTTCCAGATCCAGCCTTTCAAGATCCGCCACGGATGCTGAGGCATTACAGTTACTGGGGCCGTTTGAAATGCATATCTGCTCGCTGCTTTTACTTCAAGTTTAAATATATACACACAATCGGAGTTCATAAGAGAGCCGCGGCAACAAAACTCCTCGTGTGTCGAGTTAGAACCAGTTCTGAGGTGGAACGGATCTAGATTCAGTTTACGGTAGAAAAACGACAAATTTGACATTTTTGTATCATAGACACACGCAAGAGAAATGATGAACCGTACGATCAAAAAGAACGCAAATCATCAAGCGCAACGATTCTTGAGTAAAAGTACAGAATAGTACTATAGCCTGCTCAGATCAGAGTTTTTACAAATTGTTATTATTATAATAGCATATTAATAATTAAGGTAAAAGAAGAAAAAAAAAACTGTCAGAGATAATAGTGGGCAGAGGTGTAAAGTCAAGTTTTGTCACTATACAGATCTTCCCTGACATTACAATGGTATTATAAGCATATATAAAATAATGAAACCTTGTGAATAAAGAATTTGTTTTTCACATTTCATGGTGTGAGTAAAATACTCAAGTTCTTTTAGCCAATTGGATATGTTGATACTTTTACTCAAGTCTTTTTGAAATTGGTGACTCGTTAATTGTAATGGAATAATTGTTACTGTTCCTTTTCGTACTCTCTAGCAGTAAAATTAAATTCCAGAAAAGTACTATTCCGTACTTTTACTCAAGTATGGCTGTCTGTTACTCTTCACCTCTGTTAGTGGGGTAAAACGTGTACAACATGTGCTTCGCAAATGTGAGTCAAGCTATATCAAACTCAAATGTCTATTTTTGACAGACAAACATCTTTAAAATGCTACTTTAGCATAGCATCATCATACAAATCAGTGTAGCTGAAAGCTCGCGTAAATCTCCGCGAGAACTAAGAGGACGCTTAAGTATCAAATAGCGAAATCCCGGCGCTAACCCAGTTAGAGAGAAAACAGACACACTCTAAGCACACGTCTGTCCAGCTCTTATCCTGCTTCCATATCCCGTTGCGCTACCTAGCCTAGCGCGCTAGCAGATTTCCGTTTCACTTTACCGAATTAGAATTGACCTTTCCGTCTCCATCAGGCGCTGCGCTGCGCCGTCTAGAACCCCGCCGCTTTCCAAGCCTTCGTATAAATACATATTTACTCTCCGCTTTATAAATTTGATCAAATTACCGAGCGATGTTGGACTAAAATGCAATAAGAGACGCTTAGCCGCGGTGCTACAGAGGGACCGTCGTATCGGATTCCAGCTGTTTTTAGCTGCACATTCGCAGGTTGATTGTCCGCGAAAGCTTTCAAGAAACACCGTCCATGAAGGAATACGAAACAATAATCCCAACATATGATTTATGGGAAAGAGAGAGAGAGAAAAAATCCCATCTCTGATCCAATGTGTCACTTTAAGATTAAGGTCACAGATTAGCGTTTTACGCCGGATAAGAACGAGATTATATTCGCTCGCGATGTTAAAACACAGATCGGAGATTTCGTCACGACACCTGGCTTGTAAACAGCCTCATAATACACGAACATCTCACTTCGACAACCAAACAGCGAACGACAAAACGTCTTTTGTAATTAAGTCGCAGTGTGATTGGAATAAAACGTGGGATTCCTCAAAGGACTCGCACATCTGATGACAGGCTGTGGTCCGCAAAGCCGTCCGGTCTGGGATTAGATATGCTCGACGTGCTTCGCCGTTCTAAATTACAGATTAAAGATCAGAATCTGGGCGTGTGAGCAGAGAGCCACACCGAGTAAAAAACTAAAACTAAATACACGATAAAAATGTAACAAAAACGCAAACAAATACTTGTTTAGAAAAGTGAAACAAAATTGCCACACAATAACAAGAATTTGCCCCGCCCCCTCAAAAAAAAACCATGAGGACAAACAAACACGCACACATATTTTACGCATATTTTTCTTCTTTTCTGATAAATGCTACTACCGGTTGGTTTTCTAGTCTTTCTCACTGAGTTTTGTTTTCCTAGCCATTGTCACATTTGTGCTGCTCACTGCTTAATGACACTATTAATTGACACTATTTGCTGTGTTCATTTCATAAAGCTGTTTTAAACTGTAAAAATCCTTTTTATAAACACATTACATTACCGTATTTACACAAATATAAGTGCAAATACAAGTATAAGTGTGATTTTTCAGGCACCAAAAATACCATTTTACCATATTTACTTTTTTTTTTTTACAAATCTCGTATCAGAACTACATTTCGATCCCAAGAGCCATTGCACTCCAGAGCAACAGCGAGGATCGTATCGAGCCGTTTCTTTATCTGACGCCGTGTGAAAAGGATCGTAGCGAAGGATTATTTTCCCCTGCACAGAAAACCCAGCGTTTTGATTGTGTTTGTTCCCTGCTATTGACTCCATTCCTGTGTTCTTAATTTTCAACTATTTTCTGAAGCTTTTGGTCTTTTTTTTTTTGTCATTTTTTGTTCTTTTTTTTTTTTTTGTTCTAACAGGTTATTTAGCCCCTGCTAAGTGTTGTTGCATGACTAATGCTTCTTTATTTCTGTAGTTGAGCTACAAAAAACTGAAAGTAAATAAAAGTATTTCCATTTGTTTGTGATTGCTCCTCACTTGAAAAGTGAAATATTTTGTGTATAAAATTATATTTACGTGCATATTTGAAATCGGCGATTATATGCACCCCTCAAGGCTTTTTGAGCCGCTAAAATTGTAAAAAAAAAAAAAAACAGTGTTTATATTGCGTAAAAAAAAACGTTAAAATCAAAAAGTATATTTTGACAAATTCCAATGGGAGAATTCCGCTGCAGAAAAACTCTAGAAAAAATAATTACAACCACCGTTAAGAAACCCCAAAAAAACTCAAATTTTCAAGTCGGGAAGATTGCAGAAAAAAAGGCATAATAGATGGTAAAAGCAGCTCCTAATTGAGTGTGGAGGTCTCACTTTCTGCTCTAAGCACTAAATCTCATCTCGGACACAGTCTGGGGGAGACGGTGAAGTGTATCGGCACTTGCTGGAGAGCTGAAGCTAATTTAAATGGAAACGAGTGTGTCGCTCTCCAGCAGCAAGTGTGAGGTTTGACAGTGAATTCAAATGCACAAGCAAAGGCGACTTCCTTGAAAGTGACAGCGCTCGAGGTGTAATCAGAATGAGACGCTGAGGCTGAGCGTGACTATCTTTCTCCAGGTGCTTCGCTCTTCAGAGCCCATCGGCTGAAAATATCCTCCCACGCCAGCCATTGCACTTCGATTACTGGTCAGTGAACAATGAAGAATGTTCTAGAAACACTTGTCATGTCGATGTAGCAGCTGCAGAGCCGGAGAGAGGCGATGGGGCGAGCTGGTGGGAAACCCAATCATCCGAGGCACAATATGGGGACGGAATGATTCACGCTGGTTTTTATCGATTTGATTTGTACGCCCCCCTTTTATAGATAGCTTTACGTCGAGTTTACTGGAAGTTCTCGATGTTAAATGAAAATACGAAGAGGATATGGATTCGGAACAAATTGCGGAGTATGTGCATTGTGACACTTAATAGAGAGAAAATAGCACTGGAAGAAGTTAGATTAAGCTAAATGCAGTGCAATGTTTTATATTACAACAAACAGAAACTACTAACCACGACTGTTAGCTTAGCTTAGCGCTAACAAACAGGTCCAATCGCAGAAAGAGTCAAAACAGTGTAAAATGAAGAACACAGGCAAGAAGTAAAAAATCCAAGGAACAGACACAATCAAAACGCTCGTTCTGCTAAACAGGGGATAATAATCCTTCGGTTTGATTCTCTTAAAATGAACTGAATGATTGGAGTGGAATGATTCACGCTGGTTTTTATCAATTTGATTTGTACGTCACACAAAGGAGAGACTTTTACGACGAGTTTGATAGAAGCTCTCGGCGTTAAATATGAATACGATAAATACGACGAAAACATGGATTCAGAACAAACTCTCACACTCTCATGTATCGCAAACTGCCATTTTCAGTTCTTCCCATCACGCATTTATAAAATTCCCCGACAGTTCATCATAAAACTGTAAACGTGTCCTTCAAAAACATCTAAAGGTCATTTTATTGTAATATTATTGTACAGCACTAACTCCTCCCAACTTGACTAAAATCTAAACTAAATTGAACTTTCACGGGCCGGATGTGGCCCGCGGGCAGCAAGTTGATCACCAACAAAATGGTAATAAAAAAACCCCACGGTAGATTATCAACTGACGCACATTTTCTTTCATAACATTATGTTTCCAATTCACCTCTAGTTTTCACATTGAGCTGCACGTCGGTTTTACCTGTGAAGAGCCATTAGCTGTTGCCTAGCTACCACTGGAATTCTGTTATTCTCCCCGACTAACGCAGCATCATCACAATCTACAGATGAGATTACCGAGGGGTCGCTGCCGTATCCAGACTGAGCCGAATCCGTTTTTTTTTTTTTAATAAAGCTAGATTTTGAACACCTTCAGCCCAGATGGCCTGACAGATTTGTGCCGACTACAGGAACAAGCCGGAGATCCTGCATCTGGGGAAAAAAAAATACCCTCGACTTATTCGCACAGGGTCCGATAGCAAAATACCGTATTTACGTGAATATAAGCACCCTTTTATTCCAAATTTTTGACGCTCAAAAACTTGAGGGGTGCTTATAATTGCTGATTTCAAATATGTCCGTACATATAAGTACATTTTTCCGTATTTCAAGTCAGGAATAGTCACAAATAAACAGAAACACGTCGTCTTTATGCAGTGATGCACGTGTGTATCTATGTAACGTTAAGAAGTTAGATTAAACTAAATACAGTACAATATTTTATATTACAAAAAAAGACTACAAACCACAACTGGTTAGCTTAGCTTAGCGCTAACAAACAGGTCCAATGTGACATAGCAGAAAGAGTCAAAACAGTCTAAAATGAAGAACACGGGCAAGAAGCAAAAAAAACAAGATACAGACA
>MU204420.1:9599598-9619598 GCA_017309775.1 Paedocypris sp. Pulau Singkep
TCCATCCATCGATCTATCTATCTATCTATCTATCTATCTATCTATCTATCTATCTATCTATCTATCTATCTATCTATCTATCCATCCATCAATCCATCCATCCATTCATCTATAGAGAGAGAGACAGAGAGAAAAAGAAAGAGAGAGAGAGTAAGGGAGAAGAAAATATTATTTATTACAAAACAACAGCAACGATAACATTATTAATATTATTGTAAAATAATATTTATGTACCATACAACCATAATTTCTAGACTCAATTCTGCACTATATTTTACCGCTGAGTATGATTCTCAGCACACCCGCTTTTGTTGGCCATGGTTTTCATGTTTTTTTCCAGTAGTCAAGTGAAAAGATGGTTGCCCGTGATAGAAACAGCCGGGGGATTTGAACATTTCAGCAATTCTAAGCCTGAATATGATGCATCACTAAACCGAGACAAAATATTTCTCACCGGGGGAAAAATCTATACACACGAGCCCAACAGGTTCAAACAGAAGGATTTATCGGTAATCCCTCCGCAAGTACAAATAACAGAACAGCTCGCACTGAGAGGTCGTGCCCGCCTCGCCAACACTTATCTGGAAGATGAAGGGACTAATATTTGGCTGTGATTCTGGAAGACCCCGTATGACCGTGACCGGACGCCATCGTTTAGAGAACTGGACATGCTTTCTGAAACATATGCATGAGGCAAATTATGCAATACAGATTGTTTTCCTGGTCTATATTTTCGGACAACTGTGAAAAAATCTGTCTTAAATAGAAAAATCTGACTAGAAAGCCAACCAAAACAAACAAGTGTGTGTGTGTGTGTGTGTGTGTGTGTGTGTGTGAGAGAGAGAGAGAGAGAGAGAGAGAGAGACAGAGAGAGAGAGAGAGAGAGAGAAAGAGTGTGTGAGTCTGAGACAGCGGTGTTTTATGTCTCATTGTAGCAAAGAAACACATAGTATTTAATCTTAATTTAAAGGGTCAAATAGACCCCAACATTATCTTTGTAACAAAAATATGTCACAAATGTGTGAACTGAACGTTTTTTTTTATTTATATGTAGATTACACTAATTAAGACAAGCAGAAGAAGTTTCAAAGTAGAAAAAATACTTTTTTCTTTTATTTTTAAACTTTGAACACGGGACTGATTGAACCCACGTATGTACAACACATGTGAATTATGTGAACTGAATCATTGTATTTTTAATATGATGATTATACCAAATAAGCCAAACAGGATAAGTTTCAAAGTGAAAAAATAGTTTTAAGTATTTTTTAAATATTTTAAAACTTTGAAAACGGGTCAATTTGACCCAAACATAACGGGAGGGTTAAGACCCAAGCTTGAAATTTAAACGAGAGGTCCAGTATTGAGAGTGAAGTTTGAAAGCTGAGTTCAAGGCCCTATTTTGGGAATAAGTTCAAGTCAATAAGTCCAATTTTCTTCACAACACGGCTATTAATGATTTTTTAGGATTTCTGGATTCAGAATTAATTTCCATTTGGATTTGGCAACCAATTTGAGATTGTTAATGGCCCAAGTTTAGGCACAAGTTTAAGGCTGGGATTAGCCTTTCTATGGCTTAACAGTTGATAAGTTGATAAGTTCTATGCTTAGCTTAACTGTTGGTGAGAGCCACTTCCTGGTTTACTCGCATAAACCAGAGTTCAAGAAGTTGCAGGTCTTGGATTAGAGAACTAAAATTAAAAATGTT
The DNA here is from genome assembly GCA_017309775.1 of Paedocypris sp. Pulau Singkep. Classification (NCBI taxonomy): domain Eukaryota; kingdom Metazoa; phylum Chordata; class Actinopteri; order Cypriniformes; genus Paedocypris; species Paedocypris sp. Pulau Singkep. The sequence continues at coordinate 9,601,307 of MU204420.1, forward strand.
TAAAAGCAGGGTCGAGGCTTAAACCTGAGTTCAAGTCTTAAGTTTGAGAAGTTTAAAGCCGGGATTGACCTTTGTCTGGAGCCTGATTGACATGTGTATTTGTATTGGTCCAAGCTAAGAATTTGAATTCCATATCTAGCTCTCGTTTAATGACATTTAACGACCAAAACTTTTGTTTTGTGCTGATATGACTAGGAAAAACTTGTTTGTTCATTTTTAGAAAGGGTGTGTCACAAGACTCTTTTTTTTTCGTCTCGAAAAGCCGCCACATACGCTGCGCCCGCTGCATGAAGACACAGCGCAGATGGGAAGTAGTGGCAGAGAGCCAGGAAGTGAATATGCATCATTATAATCTCCTCCTGGGGCATCATCACTATAGCAGTGCTGGACAACATGTCTCCGGGAGGAGAAGAAGGACACACACCAGCTCTCGTGCAGAGGTGAAGCTCCAGACACACACACACACACACTCACGCTAAACTACCGTAAAGTGCCAAAGTCCAGCCAGCCTGAAGGCCGAGATGACTTCCTGCTTCTCTAACCCACACAAACACACTCATCACGCTAAACTCTCACTAGATACCTTCTAAATGAGACCAGGGTCAACCTCCATCTCTTTCTGAGCCATGCTTGCACGAGCCGCTTATCAGACAAACGTTCATCCATGGATTTCCGAGAGCAGGACATCTTACGAGTTCATCTGCACCAGCTATGTAATCAAATCTACTGGGATTCTGCTGGGAATTGTGTAGCTCAGTTGCAGTGGAATTGACAAAAGGAAACTCGTTTTAACTTGGATGTTTGAACTTGTGCGTTTTACTTTCTATTCATTTATTTCTCATTGATCCAAACCAGTGGTAAAATCTGTGGCTCTGTTTATGATCCAGCAGATCAGAGGTGTAAGAAGAACCTGAGAACCCTACTTTGGTAAAAGTACTGAATGTAAAAATGACTGCATTACAAGTTACATAGTCACCAATTCCAAGAAGATTTGAGTAAAATATCCAGCATCAAGAACGTTTACTCGTACTGAACATTGGCTCAAAAACAACAAGAAATGTGAAATACAAGAAATGAAATTTTCCACCTCAATGTTTCAAAAGGGCAGAACAAAACAGACAAAAAAGAACAAAGTAAGTTTGTCAAACTCACATGTGCAAAAAAGTGCAACTGATAATGCACTTTCCGGTGATTTCACTCATAAATATAACTCCCTTCAGCATCCTGCAGATGGCGATATTGTCTCGTCCACCCAAGAAATTAACCATGGTAGAAAAATATGCCGACTTGTCCCGTACAATCACAATGTAACGAGTAAGTGTCCATTCAAATGCAGTGGAGGAAAAAGTACAGACAATCGCAAATGTAGTCAAGTAGAGAGTAAAAGTTGCTCATATTTTTGATACTCAAAATATTTTTGATACTCAAAAATATACGTAAAAAGTCACGTGACAAACTCAAGTACTTTCCACCACTGCTGTAAATCTGACTAGTTTTTGCCAAAGTTAGTTGCCAAAGTAAAAATTTTAACCTACAAGGCGACAAGTTCTTCCCTGAACTCTCTCTGGTTCTCGACTCGGAAAAAAAAAAAGTTCAAAGCGAATAAAGTGACTTTGAAAAGTTGTATCAACCTATGAGCCATTCTTGGTTGTGCGGTAAGACACGACAAACAACTCCAATGTCGCGGGAATGGCTGTTTCAGGATGAAGGACGCAGAGAGGGAACAAACCACGTCCTTGTCTCGCCGCAAGCCTGAGGTCACGTTTAACGCAATCTGTTTATCACAGAACAGCCCGGCGTAGATAATAGGGACATAATGACTAATTCATTGCAGAGACGGACAAAGAGAGAATAAAGAAATATTGAGATTGTCATTTTAATAAGCTTGATAATAAAGGCTGGCTGTGGAGATGATTGGACACTTGAGTCAAGGTCTCCACAATCGTGTCCAGAGAAAAGCCCGGCAGTAAATCACAGATTATCACTCTTTAGTTTTAATAACTTAAATTAATTTCTCTAACTGTGTTAGCCAACAACACCATCCAGCTAATTCTGGATGGTAAAAAACTTCGCAAGTAGTAACATCTGGATGCAAAGCACTGTGGAAAGTATCAACACAACCTTTAAAAGCTTCCGACTATTTTTATTTTTTTTTGCCTTTCCGATTCTGTCAAATCTCATCTCAGGTCTTAATAACGCACTAATTAGTCCAAGCATAATTATATGCCCAACAATGCCTTAAAGTAAAAGGTTAAAACTAAAATGTGAGAAGAATCGCTCCGGGACTCGACGCATTAATTAATCTACCGTATGTGTGCTTATCAACGTTAATAATCAGCTTCAGATGACATTAACCGACAGGGGACGGAATCAGGGAGCCATTCATACGTCTCCTTTACTTTTCGGAAATACCACTGGAATATTATTGAAGAGAGAAAAATGATTGGCAAAAATGAGAAAGCAAAAAGCGGTGTCAATCAAAATGCCGGTTCTTGGGCGTATTTTGTATTATGATTTGCTAGCGATAATATTTTTTGCTAGCGATAATGTGCATCGTAAAAACTAGCAGAAGTGTTATGAGAAATAAAATGAGATCAGATTGAGCTGAACAAGTGCTGTACTTGACTCTTGGCTCGTGGCACCTTTAAAAACGAAACTGCTGTGGCTAATCGTCTTCGGGATTTGGTTGGTAGGAGAAAATTGCATTTTTTTAAATTCCCCTAGAAAAAGTGTCGCAGAGTGAAAAGTTAATGTGTAAACCTAACTGGTAAGACTCTGGTAAAAAATGGTAAAAATTACAACAATGTTTCCGTTAGCCAGTCAATCACCAAGCTCGCAACAGCAAAGTTGAGGGTTCAATTCTCAAAAAAAAAAAAATTGAACCCTCAAAAAAAACTAGTTTCTATTTTGTTTTTTGTTTTTGTTTTTTTTCCAAAAAAATAAAGTTATATGTTTTTTTTTTTACACTCCAACTCATTTGTATAAATGTGTGTTTTATTAAATCAAAGTTTGGTTGGATCTGGAACTGGCAGGTCTGCTTTATGAACTCATCTGTGGAAATCTCTCAAGAACTGTTAAGGTTTACTGATCCACCGAGGAAGTCCCGGGGATACTGGACGTGTTTGGTTCTAAAGGCCGTCCAAATACAAATTCTAATTGCTTCTATAAAGAACATTTCCTGGACAGTAAAATGAGCTTCAAGAGGCATTGTTGCGCTCAAGCTGAAATCCGCTTTCCAAAGGCTCTTCGACAACCGACAAAGAGTGAATGTTTTCCAACCTTTATGTCAGAAACGTTGTCATGGATGATAAAGGTCGACGGCGAAAGATCATAAAGTACACGCATGCGAGATGAACCCGCTCTACACTGCGACTGCCGATCCAATTATCGCCGCTAACTCTCGCCGTTGCTGAAGTTTACTCCGCGGAATCTTAGCGATTCATTCCTCTAAATTGGTGGAGAAACACTCACGATTAGCATGTAGCACACGTCATCTGATGAGGTGAGGAGGGAGAGCACGGATGAGTCCGGTATGTGAAGATGAAGCCATTACTTATACAAACAGAGCGTAATTAGTCACCACGGCGATGGGGGCAACAGGCTAATGCCACAGATTTATGTGTAGCCCCCCTATGGAAACTGAGGACATTGACTGTCAAACCAAACCCAACATGCCCAGAGTGTGTGGAAGTTCATGGAGTAAAAATACTCAACAAAAATACTTAGTTACTTTACTCAAGTAGAATTTTGGCTCATTTATGCTTGAGTAGTTAACCCCCCCCGCCCCCCCCTTTACGTTTTACTTCTGCGTTTTATAATTCCATGCAAATATTTAAACTTATATTTTGTATTTTTTTTTTAAATGTTTTTTAAATGTACGTTACTCGTATTTCAATTCGATGCGCTTTATTTCCATCTAAAAAATATGAAAAAAAATAAGAGGGAAAATGAAGATGAATAAAAAGCCAGCACTGGTTTTACCTGACATAACCTTTACGGAGTGAAACTTTGCATCATCCTTTATAGCAAACGGCTTGGGAATGGCGGATGAGATGATGGACACACGAAAGGCTCATCATAAGTGTCACGCTGGAACACGCAACTGGACAAAATGAAACTTTGTATTAAGAGTAAAAGCTAATCCCTTCATCTCCTGTAATAAAAGAAACTAAATCCTAAGCTCCTGATATTGCCTCTAAAAAGATTTCAAGCCTTTCAGTGGAATTGCGCTAGATTAGTGGACTAAACTGCTAAAGTGTTTTGGGTTTGGTGGGTTTTGTGATCAAGTGATGATTATCGGATTGTTTATGGGTGACACTAAGGCTGCCCACTGCTCCGGGTGTGTGTCACTTCACTAAATGGTTAAATGCAGAGCACAATTTTGATACGGTCCATAGTGACAAACTCATTCATTTAAAAACTTATTTATCTAGCTTATGACATGATAGAACTGTCCCTGAAAGGATTCATTCTGATTGGTTAATGAATTAGAGTGTCCAATCACTAAGCAGAATAGGAACGACGGTAATAGCAATGTAAGACAATGATAGGTCAACAGCCAACAGATCTTGAATTTACACAATACATGTACTTTTTTTCAGACAAGATAAATTAACTATCTTAGAATTAAGAGTAATAAATACATTTTCTTGTTTCAAGAAAATAGATCTTGTTTCAAGTCGTCTTACCAAGTACAATTTTCTCACCCCATTGGCGGATAATTTCACTTGATTTAAGTCTTTTTTTACTAATTTTGTTTTTTATTTTCTTTCATTATTTTCCATGAGCTTTTTTTTTGCAGTGTGAGCGTGTCTGAATTAATTTTTCAGTGTTTAAGATTGCTACATTTAAACACCAACGGCCATGTGGTGAAGTTACCTTCCAATCTTATTCTTTGGCATTTAGGTTTGTGTATTTAATAATTTTAATAACCATGAAGCATCAAACGACATATTTTATTCACAACTCTATTTTCTGCCAATTTTTAATTCACAATATTTAATTCACAATTTTCTGCTCTCAAAAGTATCAAATTCAAAAATCGGAAATCGCATCGCAATCAGAAAAATCGCGAATAGGTTTTTTTTTCCCTCCAAATCGTGCATCCTAGTAGAGTTCGAGGCAGAGAACCGAAGTACGGACGTCAAACCACCGGAAGTGCAGAAGATCTCCAGATTGCCCGGGCTCCTAATTTCCCTCGCCAAATGTTTCTTCTGACACTGGCATGCATCATCGGGGCAGAACTTATTCCGTTAGAGAACAAAGGCTCTTCGCGAGCAGAACTATTAATGAGAGCGGGAAAAAAATAGATTCCAGGGCGATGAAATAATTATTCCTAACATCAACACGAGCTGCCATCTGACAGCCTGATCCACTCCTTCGGCATTTGATCGCCAACTCAACGCCGCACTTTTTTACCTCGGCCTTCCAGAAACGTCTTATCGCTCCTGCTTTTTGATCAACGCAATTGAGAAGCAAAGCCATTAGACATCCATTAATCACACTTAGGAGACAGATGTCAGATGTAAATACGAGCCGACACTCCTCCATATGCTTCCTGTTTAGGTCCTGGCCGCGCCTCCGAGGGCACTCGTGCCAGCTGTTCCCCGTGCCACTCTTACAGACAAACAGGGTCAAGGCGGAGTTCACGCCATTAAGCGCGAGCAGGAAGTGAAGGCGTTCCATCAGGGTACCGCGCGCCATCCAATCAAATCAGCCGATTTAATAATGGTAATCTGATCATGTACTCAGCATGTTTATGCACACACAAACAGGCGTGCAATTAGTGTGTGTGTGTGTGTGTGTGTGTGTGTGTGTGTGTGTGTGATGTAAAAAAATGTACTTGCTCGAAATTCCAAAAAAAAAGGCGCAATCGTGAATTAATTTGAATAAAAACAAAATTGACTGCAATTAGTTATTTTAACGGATGATTTCATTTATTAATACATTTGTAACAATAAATAATCACAACTAATATTGATGATCTTTTAAAAACTATAAAAGTAACATAATGTATTTATATATTTATATTATGTATAATATCTTATTATATACTTTTATACATATATATATATATATATATAATATATTTAATAGTTTAGTTTAATAGTTCACACACTTTTTTTTTTTTTACTTTTTTTATATTTATAGGTTTATATGCATAAGTTTAGATCAAGTATAATCCCAAAAAAACATCTAGTTTAAAATGAGTATTATTGGAAATATTTAACCTTAATACATCAAAACCATTATTGATGATCCACAATTGAGCTGTTTTTCAACAATTATTGTTTTACACTCACACACACACACGCACACACGCACACAGAAAAACACACAACATCCGTATAGCACACATCCGTAACATGTATTATCAATTCTACAATAATCAATAAAAGCTGAAGTTGCTATTCACTATCATAAAAAGTTGCTATCAATAAAAGTTGCTATTACTGATCACAATTAATCACAATAACCAATAATGTTGCCAAATCAAACGATTTACAGTAAGCGACTGGAAGTGGTCATTAGCAGCTCTCCAGCCACTGTTACGTGAGTAGCTGAGTCATTGCATCGTTGGCGATTTGTAATCGTTATTAGTGAAACGGCGTTATTCCCCACGAGATTCGACGGGCTAGTAGCTTTCATGCTAACGCGGTCACAAACCCAACATCTGCCCGGCCGGGTCATCACGCGTTTGAGCCGCGTTCGTGATCCACGTTCTGATCAAAACCTCATTAGCACTTTTCATTTTCCCGTGAGAACAAATACAGTAGAGCGGCGGATTAAATATTCAGCTTCACGCTGATGAATCACCGGTTGCTAAGCGCTTTAAAAACAAGCAAAAAAAACCCGCTAACGACGCTGAAGAGATTCGCCGACCTTTCCTTCACGCGGCTTTTCCGCGATTGTTCTTTCTCGGCGGCAAAGTGATCGCAATGTCCCGAGATGTCAAAACACAAATTCAGCGCGTTAATTAAAGGAACAAACTGCGTTGGGATTCGTAGTCGATGTTTTACACTTATGGCTAAACTTCTGCTTGATGGAATCTCAAAATCTATATTAAAAAAAAACGGCAAATGTCAAAAATGACAAATACGCTGACGTCAAAACCTCTAGGATTTATGTGATTTAATGCATATTTGAATCGCTTTAAAGCAGGACAATGACGGCGATTACTCTTACTGACAGTTCGCTCATGAAAGCATTGATGACAAAGCGCACAGCCAATTGCTTCGTTCCTGCAAGACGGACCTCCGCAAAAGTGATTTTTGGGAAAAGATAAGACGACTTGTGCCATCAGCAGTTTTACAAAATCAGTTTAGGAGTAGAAGGTTGAGTATGAGGGACATGGATCCTCCAACTATCTGCTTTCAGAACTAATGTTATCCTTTTATGGGTCATGAGGTGCTGGAGCCAATCGTAGCAACTCTGGGCCTGAAGGTGGACACGCCCTCGATTGGTGTCCAGCCAATGACAAAGCGGGAAGCAAAGACACACCCATTCCCTCACTCACTCACACACACCAATGGTTCTTTTTCCCGGCCAATCACAGCAACTCTGAAACGGATGGTGGGACACGCCTTAAATTGTTGTTCAACCAATCTCGAAGCGGGAAGCAGAGACACACCCATTCACTCACTCACACTTATGGGTTGTTTTCCAGCCAATCAGCAACTCTGAATCAGGAGGTGGGACACGCCCTAGATTGGTGTTCAACCAATTACAGAGCGGGAAGCAAAGACACACCCATTCACTCACACTAATGGTTCATTTTCCAGCCAATCATAACCACCTTGAATCTGAAGGTGGGACACACCTTAAATTGTTATCCAGCCAATCAGAAAGCAGGAGCATACACACCCTTTCCCTCACACCTATGGGTCATTTCATAGGATCATTCCAGCCAATCATAGGAATTCAAGGCCTAAAGGCGGGACACGCCCTATATTGGTGTCCAACCAATCATAAAGCGGGAAGCACAAACACGCTGTGATTGAACATTTATCAGCCAATCAAATTTGAGGATGAGGTAACTTTACCATATTTAAAAAAAAAACCATATTTTAGATTTATCGTAATTAAACGAACGTGGCACAGATCAATCTGCGACTCTGCAGAACAGAAATAAACATCAACGTATTTTTCTTTATTCCGCCTGACACGAGCCCACTTCCGATTGCGGAGTGAAACGGAATAACGCCAATAACTCAATAACGGATTCCGCCGTGACAAAGAAAGTGTGTAAAATGCTCGCTTTCTCCGCTGCTTCTGAATGGAGGAGCCGATAGAAACGACTTCACCATACACGCATCAGTCATGAATCACACGGAGTGACCTTTTTTTTCTTGAAAAAGAGAACAAACACGTTTCAGTCGGTCAATATGGAGTTCAGACGCTGAGGTGTGAGGACCAGGATGAGGAGGTTTCCTAGGTAACAGGTAGGAAAGGGCATCGGTTGGAATGCCACTCATTAGCAGATTTTGCTCTTTTGAGGCGGAAGAGTTTAAGGATCACAGAGAGTCACACAACGGATCCAGGTCCGGAAAACCTCTGCATGATGAACGGATTTCCAAATGAGAGAAAAATATTACCATGTTTTAGGATATTAGGTGACATTTAGAATTTTAGCATCAGTTCCACAAGCACAAAAGCGTCTACGAACCACAATGTGATTGAGAAAAAGTGGCTATGAGTTGTTTGTGGACGTATGTTTAACTTTGGAGATGTGATAAAATATTATTTGTATTATTGTATTATTGTATCTCTTTATCTTCATTTGTATTGTATTTTCTCCAAACACCCATGTTTAAATAAAATTGGACCTTTGAATTTGAATTTGATGTTTGGAATCAAACATATGAAGCATATTTCAGGATATTTATGATTACTTATAAAATATTATTTATAATTATATACATTCCATATATTTATAATTTTATAGGGTAATTTTAAACATTTTAATAAACAGCATCATATATGTTTTATGTATATGATTTCTTGATTTATTAAAAAAAATGATTTAGATATAATAGTGATTATTAAACATTGGTATTTTCAATAAATGATGAAGAATTGAGTAAACGAATAAAATGGCAAACTCGCGTTGAGATTTTTGAGTTACAACGCATAAACAGTATGTACGTTAACAATACAGGGTTCTTTTAACTTACATACACATGAATGATACATATTAACATAAATAGAATTGAATCAAAACAACTTTTTTTTTTCCTTCAATGCTACGTCTACTTTCAAGTTGCGGCGATATTTTTGTCGATAAGCGACGTATCTTTCCTTCCGCTCCATCCGAGGAGTAATCTAAAGCGCTGGAAAGCGAGAGGAACGCTGAGGGGAAAGAGATGAGACAATCTGATTATCTCGCTCCAATCAAACTCAATTAAGTGAGGTCATCTGGAACTCTCGCGGCGATCTGACGGGACCTTTTCACGCACGTCTGCGTTATCGTAACGACGCATCCCGCCACATCAGTTCGTACACGTATCCCACTCGGGAAAGCCAGGAGGTGAACGGAATCTGCCATTAGACTTGCGGGATAAAATTTCCACCAATGAATACGCAAAATACTAATACGTATATAGATTAGATTACATTTAGAGAGTCTGATGAATCTGTGATGCAACCAGTGTTGGATAAGTTACTTTAAAAAAGTAACTAATTACTAATTACTTTACAATGTGTAATTAAATTACTTATCTAAAATGAAATAAAATTCCAATACATTTTTTTTAAAGTAAATTCAAATTTTCAAGCACTTTCTAAGCACTGTATCTGACAAGTAAATTAGTTACAAGTAAATTAGTCTGACGTCTCCACTTTAAATACCACTGTCCCAAACTGTCGTGAATCAATCAACAATTTTGAGGCTGAAAACTAAACTTTTGCCGTAAGAGATAAATTATTAAAATGAATAAATGATAATCGGTAAAATTTAATTATTTTACAATGTAATGCAAGTAACTGTAAGTAAATTATCTAAAAATATCTGAAGAGTAAACCGTTACATTATTTTTTCAGTGAAAAGGTATTTTAATTACAGTAATGCGTTACTTTGTAATGCGCTACAATCAAACTGTTATTAAATTACCTAAAAATGAACAGTAAACCGTTACGTTTTCAGTGAAACAGTATTTTAATTACAGTAATGCTTTACTTTGTAATGTTTTACATCGAACACTGATTGGAAGAAACTGTAGAATAGAATAGAATAGAATAGAATAGAATAGAATTGAATGTGTTTATTGTCATTGCATCATGACAGAATACTACTTATACCGTATACCTACTAATACCATTTGGTGCAACATACAAAGAACAATATAAAACTAAAAAAATATAAAAAGAACACACAAAATTAAAAATGTACAAAAATATACACACTGAATAACATAAAAAATAAAAAGTATATCTAATTAAAATAGTATATCTGTAATTAAATTACCTAAAAATGTAATCAGTAAAAAGAAGTATTTTAATTACAGTAATGTGTTAAGTTGTAAAGCGCTACACTCCACACTGGATGAACTGTTGAACTTCCATCCTGCTTTCACCTCTTGTATTCACACAGAAAGGCCAATAATTCCCGAAGCCTCTCAGTAATTCCAACCCAACAAAGCGTTTCCAGCGTAATCCCGAAGAAGACCTCCGAAGTGGCTGACCAACCCGACACGATCCTCTAAACTGTTGTGTAGAACCACAGCTCACTGGGGTTTGGAACAGAGCTTGTATTTGTCCAAAGTACAACTGGGTTCTGATCCAATTATGAGGAACGAGCGAGTGTGAGGAACATGGCAGATAAAACTGACTCTTCCCTGCAGGGAGTAAAAGAAACATGACACCGGAATCACGCGGGACTTCTGCTCTATTCACCGCACACATGTCTTTTCAGTTCTGATTCCTGAGAATGTGGGTTGGAGAAAGAGTATAATTAGAGGAGATGGAGAGACAGGAAGAGGGTGAAAGAGAATGAGGGAGTGAGAGATCAAGACAGACAGGGGGAGGGAGAAGCTGACACAAAGAGAGAGTGAGAATATGCACGAGACAGAGAGAGAGAGAGAGAGAGAGAGATAGAGTTTGAAAGATGGGAGGGCATAAAGATTGAGAGAGTAAAAGAGCAAGAGAATGAGACAGACACACAAAAAGAAAGAGAGCGAGATAGAGAAGAGAGAAAGGGAGAGACACAAGAGAGTGATCAAGACAGACAAGAAAAAACAAAAGCAAAAGAAGAGTGAACAGAGGGACAAAGAGAGAGAGGAAGGTGAGAGAGAGAGAGAGAGAGAGAGAGAGAGAGAGAGAGAGAGAGAGAGAGAGAGAGAGAGATGGGAGGCCATAAAGATTGAGAGAGTAAAAGAGCAAGAGAATGAGACAGACACACACAAAAAGAAAGAGAGCGAGATAGAGAAGAGAGAAAGGGAGAGACACAAGAGAGTGATCAAGACAGACTAGAAAAACAAAAGCAAAAGAAGAGTGAACAGAGGGACAAAGAGAGAGAGGAAGGTGAGAGAGATAGAGAGAGAGAGAGAGAGAGAGAGAGAGAGAGAGAGAGAGTGTGATAGATGGGAGACCAAAGAGACTGAGTGAGTAAAAGAGCTTGAGAATGTGAAAGACACACACAAAAAGAAAGAGAGTAAGAGAAATAGAAAGAGACAAAGAGAGAGAGGAAGGTGAGAGAAATAGAGAGAGAGAGAGAGAAAGAGAGAGAGAGAGAGAGAGAGAGAGAGAGAGAGAGAGAGAGAGAGAGAGAGAGAGAGAGAGAGAGAGAGAGAGAGAGAGAGAGAGAGAGAGAGAGAAACTCAGAGAGAAAGTGAGAGACAAAAAATACGGAACAATTTGGACAAAAAGAAACTGAAATAAAACTGTGAGAGAACGAGAAAGAGCAAAGAAGAGAGAGACAGAGTGAGAAAGCAAGTCAAAGATAGAGCGAAAGATACCAAATGAGAGAGAGAAATACAGAGAAATGTAGAGACAAAAGATAGTGTATAAGACAGATTAACAGACAAAAAAGAGAGAAAAAGAGAAAGAGAAATAGAAATAGTGATAAAGAAAGACAAGAAAAAGCAAAAGAGAGTGAAAAAGAGAGTGGGGAGTGAGGGAGAAAGAGAAAGAGCGTGAGTGAGTGAGAGAGTAAGTAAATGAAATAGAGAGTGAAATTGTAAAAGAGAGAAGAGAGAGAGAGAGAGAGAGAGAGAGGGAGGGACGATAGAACCAAAAACGACAACCAAAAACGCGCACGAATGTAAGCCAAACGAAAAAGATATGGAATGTGAATCAGATAAGACTGTCCCGTGATTGAGATATCAACTATCTCATTGTTTCGTCTTTTCATTTCGCTCTCATGCAGCTGATTTCCCTTCAGCGGAAGAGGTTTGCTGCTACAGCGGCTGGTTAATATTCCACGCACGGCAAATCCAGAAATCCATCTAGTTCCGCAGTTCAGTGGATTCCCACGAACGTCTGCGTGAATGCGCCAACATATGTAAGGTCAATACAAGATTTACACGAATAACAGCGCCAGCTCAACTCTTCCTCATCATCCCGACGCCGTTTCAAACGCAAAGTATCTCATTAAGCTCCATCGAGCTAAACTAAATAACCACGGAAAAAAAGAACTGGATTAGCTAATTCAGTAGGATTAGCAAACGAGTTGAATGAAACGTATAATGAGAGAGAGAAGGAGGTGGATTCGTTTTCCCGCCGTTTTTCTTTCTCGCACTTCCTTTCCGCCTCAAAGACCAGGAGGAAGTTGTGAACGACAAACAAGTTCAGGTGTCTCATTAGAAGCTTCTGGACTCACTGAACCCTTGTTCTGTAATAATCCTACCATTTTATGAATAGTTTGTGGGTCACGGGGAGCTCCAGCCAATCACAGCAACTCTGGGACTCTTGGACCAATCAGAGAGCAGGACATACACATTCACACTCTCACTCACGTCAATGGGGAATTTTCCAAAGTCAAATTGTCCTGGGAGAGAAGAATTTGTGGACTGTGAGAGGAAACTGGAGACCCGGAGGAAACCCAAACTTGAGTCTGGAACGTTTTTTCCTTGCTACCTTTTGGACAATGAAAATGTTTGAAAATCAAATAATGTAATTTTGTATGATTTTATGATCATGCAAAACCACAATGTTAATAATAAATGAGGGGGGCGTGGTGTCTGTGAAAACACACACACATAGACAAAAACAAATCCTCACACACATTCACACAATGAAATATATCAAAGTGGGGTAAGTGGGGTAACTCGGTGGTACAGTTTCCTTGCCCCCACCCTAACCCCAACCATCACCCCCACCCTCTTTAACCACACCCTTAACCAAATCACGGTTGCAACTCTAAAATCTCAGCATGACCCTTGACCTTAAAAAGTGTCCCCACAAGTAATAACACTTTCCCTGCCCCACCATAACCCCAACCATCACCCCCACACCCCTTAACCACACCCTTAAACAAAACCAAATCTCTATTGCAACTTTAAAATCCCATCATGACCCTTGACCTTCACACTTGTCCCCACAAGTCTAAATAATATATATACACAGGGTCCCTATTTAGTATAATACAGTGTTTAAGGACAAACAAGTCAGTTTTATACTAAGTGGGGACCCTGTGTTAATACAACATTTAGACTTGTGGGGACGTGTGTCCACAATTGTAACTAAATTACAACAGGCCTTCAAAGTTTAAAAAGCCCAAAGTCGCCGACTTTAGTGTACTGTTGGTTTTTAGTATTGGTTTTATACTAAGTGGGGACCCTGTGTATATACAACATTTAGACTTGTGGGGACATTTGTCCACAAGTGTCACTAAATGTAGGCCATTTTGGCCTACATGTCTGCACACGCGCACACACACACACACACACACACATCAAATGTCACTTTCAATAAGCTCTGATCTCGTTCTCCAGCCGGCAATAACACTCCACGGTTAAACGCAGCTGTAACACACTTTACATCGAAACAAATTTTACTCCATCGACTGCTGTTTTACTCATAAAGACGCTATAAAATCTCAATTTCAGAGGCTGTAAGAAGTGATGCCGGGCAGTGCCACAAGATGCTGCAAGTGATAATGCCTCCTGCATGTGTGTGTGTGTGTGTGTGTGTGTGTGTGTGTGTGAGAGAAGATCCGGGTGGGCCTCTAAAGTGTTATTGGCAAAACAGACAGCGGCTCTATTTAACTGCGTCGTGGCATAAACATTGATCTCAACAGTCAATAGAACAAGAACAAAAATACCGTATTTACGCCAATATAGGCACAGGGCAAAATATGAGATATAGAACAGAGAGAGAGAGAGAGAGAGAGAGACACTTAGAGAGGTGGAAACAGAAAGAGAGAGAGAGAAAGAAAGAAAGAAAGAGAGAGAGTGAGAGTTAGACAGAGAGAGAGCGAAAGAGAGAGAGAGAGAGAGAGATAGACAGAAAGAGAGAGATAGACAGCGAGAGCGAAAGTGACAGAGAGAGAGAGAGAGAGAGAGAGAGAGAGCAAAATCTGGCAAAATGCCATTTTTTTATTTATCGCAAACATGGGATTACAAGTGTACATGTACACACACACATTCATGTCACAGTGGGGTACCACCATTGACTCACATATAAAACATAAGCCCCACCCCCTTGACCCCGACTAGCCAAAGGTCTCCACAGGTCAACATGAGGCCAAACTTTAAGACCCTACTTTGACCTAAATGCCTGTAAACACACTCCCTCTCTCTCTCTCTCTCTCTCTCTCTCTCTCTCTCTCTCTCTCTCACACACACACACACACACACACACACACACTATTGCTCCGCTGTTTCCTTGGATCATTAAAGTCCATATAAAACAGTGCTGTTGTGTGTGTGTGTGTGTGTGTGTGTGTGAGAGAGAGAGAGAGAGGGCGTGCGAGAGAAAAATAGAGACAGTTAAACCAGCTAATTCCAGCCATTCTCCAAGCATTTCCATGCACCATTAAACGACTCCATTCTCAAAATATGAAACATATGCGCCTCTTTAATTGGCCAATTCCTCTTGCCGGTGCATCCAGACTATTCCCGAATCCAAATAAATACACACGCGCGAGTCGAACGGAGGCAGACAGGCCTGGAAAGCGGCAGATTCCCCTCTGTTCTATTGATTAATTGTGCCATTATATTTGATGTGTGTCTTTCTGCGCCCCATTTGTTGTCTTTCTCCGGACCCGGTGATGGTCTCCAACCTGATGAGTGTGAGCGAATAAAGCCTTCGCACACTCCTTTTGTGTCTTTCTGTTTGCCGTTATTGTTCTCTCCATGTCGCCAGCGATTTGTCCTACCAACGGAGACCCGGAATAATTATTCATATTTAATCAGCTTGAGAATGTAACATGGCCCCGCTGGATGATAAGTAATTTTCCATGTTCCATTATCAAAATTTAAAAGAAGCGCCTCCCAGCACCTAACCAGCACTCACTAAATGGAACGGCTAGAGTGGTTTGGCTTATAAAATCATAATGGGCCTGCCTGCTTTGATAAACTGAGAACGTGCCTGGAATACAAGGGCGAGGGGGGCGAGAGACATAGCGAGAGAGGTGGAGAGGGAGAGATGAGAGTGGAGAGGACAAGGGAAATATGTTTTTGCGTGTCTCGCGCGCTACACGCTAAGTCGAAAGTATAGTAGATGTCACGTCCTCACGGCGCTGAAGATACGTCTGGGCTGAAGTTGCCGTAGAATCGGCCCAGTACGTGGGAAGGGCGGAGGCAATGTGACACTTTGAATTAAAACGCTTTGAAATTTTAAAATGCGAGAAGAATATGGCCACACTGGCCAAATTATGGTGAATGTGGAACACCATCGCTCTCGAATAGAAATAAAGGCTATTCGAAAAATGTATAGAAGAAAATGTTTTTAAAATATTTTTTTTACACTTTTAAAAACAGTTTGTAAAACAAGACGCAGTCTCGAATCATAGTAAATGCATTTCGAAAAATTTTCGAATTATAGAAAATTTGCTTTTACACATTTCAAAACCATTAGTAAAACGGGAACTCGATTCAAAATAAATGCTATTGGGATCAATGTGTGGGTGTGTACATAATTAGATATGTACAGATATAGGCATGAAAAAGTTTATAAAAATATCTATCTAGACATTTTTTATTCTATTTATTTTTTTTAATTAATTCATATATATTTTTTGTGAAATATAAATAGACTACTATTCTATTCATACCCTATATTTTATCTTTATCATAATTATTATAGTAATACATTTCAATATATATATATATTGGCAACACAATTATCCGATTGGCAACACAATTATCCATTTTTCGCACAGCTCATTTTTTGAGAAGCCCATTCGTTTTGCAAGCTGTCCAAATCTGCGACAACATTGGCCATTTCCCAAATTGCCAGAATCAAAGGAATTTCAAGTTTTAGAGGTTTCACCATCAAAAGTCAATCCGAATATTATACACAATGCCTAGGCAAAGTATGCAAACTTTCACTCTTGGCCTAAATACACACACTCACGCCGTGTCAACATGTACTATATCAACATTTGAACTGAGACTGTCCCAAACCGAAGACCAGTGGTGTAAAGTACTTGAGTACACTTTAGGAAAGTTTGTACATTTTGAAAATATTTTTTGTACTTTGTGCTTTTGCCAACTTTGTACTTGTACTGAGTATCAAAAATATAAGCAACGTTTTAATCCACGCAGTCCCAATAAATTCACACAATCAATAAAGTACAAGTACTAACACAAGTACAAATACTCAGTGTTTCAACGTCTAAAGAATTTCTGTCAGTTTTTTTTACGTTTCGTACTTTTAGAGTCAGTTGTATTATACATACGTTTACAAAATGTGCAAAAATCCCTACAGAGTACTCAAGTACTTCCCACCTCTGCCAACGCCAAAAACCAACGAAAGACTCAACGCTGCCCTGAACAGGAAGCTGAAGGACTCACCCTGCTCGAGCGGCTGAGGCTTGAGACCCGTGGCCTTCATCTTCAGCGCTTCTTTGGCCGTCATATCGCAGCAGGAACCTTTGTTGGTGTCCTGATCGCTGTCGGCCTGGTCGCTATCCCCGTGCCCGCTATCTCGAAGACTGGCTCGCTCCGGATCCTTAAACGTCGAGCCGCTGTACGCCGACAAAAAAAAAAAGCGGGAATCGATAAACGAGTCCAAATGAGGCTTTTTTTTTTATCTGCAGAACTTGTGCGGGAGAGTTTAACACAGCTGAGGAAACGGTTAAACAGGCCTTACCTTTGAACAAACTGCTGCCGGTTACCCATGTAATTGGACTCAGCAGGAAAACTGTCTGTCTGTGAAGGAAAGAGAGAGAGAGAGAGACGAAGTTTACGTCTTGTGAAGCTGGGAAACGCGTCCTGTTGTGCAACCGAGTCCTGGTGAAAGAGGCTGATTCATTATTCATAAGCCGAAATAAAGAAGGGAGGGAGAAATAAAGAGCGGGCATTAATCCTCAGATTTGCGCTTTTTAATTAGCGGTGGAAACGCACGTATTAAACATCGCAAACACTTCACGCCGCGTTTGTGAACTTAACGACCTGTTAGTGAATGGATGCAAACGGCGGGAAATGGATGGCACACACGCTTGGAAACTCAATCGGCGGCTCATTCGTAACCAACGCTTATCATAAAAGCTAACTGTATTTACTGTAGACGGTAAAGTAAAGTAATAAGGCAGATTAACGCGATCAGGAGAAGCAGGGAGAACCACACAAGCTCATTAAAGCCCGGCCGCGCTGGAATTATTCTATATGCTGTTGTTTCACGCGCTGCACACTCCCTAGTGAACACTGCAGGATATAACAGCATTAAATATTAGACGTTCTCACTCTAGGTTTGTGCTCTATGTGTAACTTAAACATCCTATTTTTGTGTATACCTATTGTGTTTCTTTTTTTTTTTTATGAGACATTTTGCTTATTGTCTTGGCTTTTTTAATTACGCCACGTTGGTTAATTAAACATCAACTGATTTATGAAAATTTGTGATCTGCGGTTTCCTGTTCCACTTACTATGCGATTACTATAATATGCGAACGTACTTACTTACTATACTATGCGAAGTCTTTCACTGTGCAGTGTTCTTCAATAACTATATAAAAT
The DNA here is from genome assembly GCA_017309775.1 of Paedocypris sp. Pulau Singkep. NCBI lineage: Eukaryota > Metazoa > Chordata > Actinopteri > Cypriniformes > Paedocypris > Paedocypris sp. Pulau Singkep. The sequence goes on from MU204420.1 coordinate 9,619,423, forward strand.
AAAAGTTAATAGTTATATAATAATAATAATAATAATAATAATAATAATAATAATAATAGTTTAACCAGTTTTAGTGTATTTTTTCACTTTTTTTGTTCATTTTTCAAGTTTTTATTTTTATTTTTCTATAGACTGCATTTAAAAACACTGCAACTCATAAAAATGTATTTATTCAA
>MU204420.1:9622098-9635147 GCA_017309775.1 Paedocypris sp. Pulau Singkep
TTACATATTCTCCACATCGTCTATTGCCTCTGCAAAAATGTTCAAATAAATATGATTACATGTGATTAATAAATGAACCTATATTTTACTCAATTTCATTTTCTATGGTATTTGTATTGTATCAAAAAATTTGAATTATATTATATTATGCGTCACTTTACATTAATGATAACAACAGAATAGCTATATTACCATATCTTTCATAACAGATAGGAAACAACTTGTGTTTATAAAATAAAAATATCATAAGGAAATGTCTGAGGAAATAAACAGAAACAAATGTAGCTACTGCTAAAGCTATTACGGTTTTGCGCCACTTAGCATATATTGCATGGCGAGGCTGGTTTTAATGAGACGTGAAGGTGAGCGGCTACAGGTGACATTAGCATCGCCGCTGCTCCGCGTTGTAATGTTTTCATTGACCGCGCAGCTGTTCCAAGCTACAGGCTAACAACCCGCTAATTAGCAACACTGCTAATCGCCGTGCTACATTTCTCAGCAGTTTATGAACGTTTTAAATGGGCAACTCTCTGTGTCGTTTAACGGTGGTAGTTTGGTTCAGTCGTCTCTCGTTTTAACGCTTTTTGCAAATTCAAATCTTGAATTAAAATAAATATAAAAAATACAAAATAAATTCAATTTAAATCTTGGTGCGTTTAAAAAATTCGGTGCGGCTTATGAAGGGAATCATCTACAAAAACACAAGATGTACAATTTGAAGTAGCAGACATAGCTCTTAATTATAAAGTATGACAGGTGTAGTCTATTAGATGAAATAGTAGCTTGGTGATTGGTTGTGTGCTAAAAAGAGGCGTGGTCACTAAACTGTCAACCTAGAATCAACTCATTAAAATGTGATTCTATGGATAATCGCTAATTCTTCAAACTATAGTCTGGCATTTTCTGTTTTTTTATTGTTTTCTTTGGTTTAATTTTTTTGTTTTTTGTTAGTCTTTACATTTAAGGTTTACATGTACTCCAAATAGTTTATTGTCTCTCCAATTGTATTGAAAATTGTTTAAAAAAATATGATTAGATTGTTAATGAAATATGATTAATAAAGTAATACATTATGATTAATAAATTAACCTATATTGTATTGTATTACATATTGCATTGTATTTTAATATTCTATTCTACTTTAAATTTATTTTGTATAATATATCATTTTATTTATGTTTAAATGCTCAACGACTGGAAAAAAGCATTTCACTGCATGTCATACCCTGTATGTATATGTAAGTCACAAAAATTTGGATTTGCTTATGTATCACTTTACATCAAGGATACCAACAGATTGGCTATATTACCATATCTATCAGAACAGATTGGGAACAACTTGTGTTTATCTAATAAAAATGGTCAAACCTTTTACAAACATTACAAAGCAAAGAAAAAGGAAAACTTCATGTAGAACATAGTAGATTTCATCCAAACAAAACAAAAACCAGGTAACACAAAATGCAAAAAGATCCCCGCAAATATCACCGCACATAAAGAAAAGTCATTTTACACGTACGTATTTCTTCTAACCAGGTTTGGCGAACCAATTTGTTCCCAAATTATTGTCGAGGAATCCTGTCCTCCCAGACACAGCGCACTCATCACAAGGTGCAAAGAGAAGCCTCGCCGCCTCAGCAAGCAACAAAAAGTAATGGAATCTGGACAATTTGAAAATCTGCGTGAGCCCATAAACAAAAAAAGAGAGAGATTTTCTCAAGAGAGACGGCGAGGAGAGTCTTCGTCGTGAGCAGCCGAGTGTTTCCTTTCAACAGAGACAGATGAACAGAAGAGCAGCGAACCACCGTGTGTGTAGGACCAACACCGGAAGATGCTTATGCAGCAGAGATGCCCATCTGCTGCCTTTCTAACGTCATCGGAGATCTTTGGATTGAGAAAAACACCTGGACGGTCCAGTGTGCCAAATCTGTGCCCTGATAACACAGTCTGGATTAAGAACAATGCCAGATTTCACTTCGCAAGTCTGCCAGTTTGTGCTTATTGGTCCCCATAAAGCACATGGTCAAAAAATAGGAATTCAAAAGTTGTAAAGCTTGTCAGACACACATCACTAGGCTATTCTCATGAGTATTGAATTCGATAGACGCAGCTGATTGGCTAAACCGTTGGTGAAAAAAGATCTTCTGAGATCGGTCCCCATAAAGCGCGTGCTTTAGGAATCGGTCCCCATAAAGCACATGGTCAAAAAATTGGGATTGGCTCTGAATAGTCAATCTTAATTTGAAAGGAGATGTAAAGCTTGTCAGACACACATCACTCGGCTATTCTCATGAATATTAAATTCGATAGAGGCAGCTTATTGGCTGAAACGTTAGTGAAAAAGAATCTTCTGAGATCGGTCCCCATAAAGCGCATGCTTTAGAAATCGGGATCAGCTCTGAATAGTCAATCTGAATTTGAATGCAGTTTGAAAACTTGTCAGACACACATCACTCGGCTATTCTCATGAATATTAAATTCGATAGACGCAGCTGATTGGCTGAAACGTTGGTGAAATAGGATCTTCTGAGATCGGTCCCCATAAAGCGTGATTTGCTCTAAATAGTTGATCTGAATTTCAGTACAGCTGTAAAGCTAAATAATGTTACGTGACATGACTACAGCGTGGGAATAATGGTTGATTACAGTCTCAGCTGTTCATTTATAAAGTATTTCTAATAATGAATTGATAAAAAAAATGATATCATGGGAATTCTTGGTTAGAATTGCCTTAAAAATAAGTATTTTATAAATAAATGAATACAATAATATTAACTTATGTAATATAAATAAAATAATAACATAAATGTAATATAAATAAAATAATATTAAAGAATAATAGAGAAAGCTCTTTATCTGACAGAATGAAAAGTAGGTAAAAAGTACTATTTACAATATAATTGTTTATTTTTTGGTCAGATTGTCAATATGATGAAGCATAATGAAATAAGTGCTCTGCTTTTAACCCATTCAAGTGAAGTGCACACACACACACACACACACACAAACTATTTTATTTTATTTTATTAATTTTTACACTAAATTATTTAATCATAATACTACTACTACTACTACTACTACAACTACTACAACTACTACTACTAATAATAATAATAATAATAATAATAATAATAATAATAATGATAATAATAATAATAATAATAATAGATAAATAAAACAGCAAAGCGGAAATGGTACGGCCAGAACAAGAGATTCAAAAATTCCGAGAAATAGAAAAAAAAAACGAAGTCAAGGCTTGTTGAGATGACGGGCAACTGAGACGGGAGGGTTTGGAAGGCAAACAGGGTTCATTTCCGACTGTTTGAGCACGGAGCCCTTGGGTGGAATAAGGCTTGCGAAATGCACACAATAAAGCTTCATAAACAAAGGCCGATCGATGTTTACAGCGACATAACAAACAAGAGCAGAACAAGCTGAAGCGGCACACGGCGTTCGCAGCACCGCAGACTGGCATTGATTGGCCCGTTTCTCTGATGCATTACCCACTGATCAGATTCAATTAGTCGGGCGTGTGTGTTTTCCTGCGGTTATCAGTCGTCTGGCCCCGGCCAATCAAATGCCAGCGCCGCTCACTTCCTGCTCGCAGCACCAGACTCCCGCCTAAAAGTTTTGCAAAATTAATTAGCTCCCTTTGAAATGATCGCCGCGTGACACGCCGACTTTTGTGGGCGGAGTTATAATCATCTAGATTCATTCGGGGTTCCCACAGATTCTGAAAAGTCAAACTCAAGCACTTTCACGGTCCGTGTTCAGTTGTGGTAAAATTGCGAAATGAAATATAGCCGTTTTAAAGTGCCATTTTGTTCACATTATTATACTATTATACTTATACTATATATATAATATGCGAAAACATACAAAAACGAAGTTGTGCTTTATAATGGCAAATTGCAGAAGTGTCGCTGTCTGTTTAGTCGACTGTCAATATTAGTCCATGCACAGTCAATATAAAAGAAATGAACTAAATGTAAATGAACGAAATGCACAAATGACTCAAAATGGTTCGTTCACTTGTTCAAGAGTTAATGCTCTGAGTCCAAATTGTGTTTTTTTTTTCTTCTTTACTGTAATAAGAGGGAACAAAGACGGATAATAAACTGACTGTTAAATATATTTAAAAATATACTTTTTGTTTAATAACTGTAACATGTTTTTTTAATTACAGTTCTTGCAATATTATCATATTATAGATTAAAAAAAATTGTCTGAATTTACAAGGGCTTGGAACTTATTACGGGATTTACACGTTAAATGCGTCCCGATTTATGACATTTTACTGTGCTATAAAAAAATAAATAAGAAATAATAAATAAAATAAATGTTTGTTGTGAAATAATTATAGATAAGATTCAAATGTATTGTCATTACATATGTACAGGTATAAGCCAAGGAAACGTAGTTTATGTCTAACCAGAATGCAGAATATCGTTAATATAAGTTATTTCTTGAAAATACAGAGAATGTACAGGCATCAAATACTATGAACAGAAACGATATTATTTACTGATACTATGAATTGTCTATACAGGAGTAGATATGAATCTTACTTAACAGATTATACATTATATACACAGATTATATACACGTATAATTACATTTTCAAGCACTCCATTTAAAATTCAGGCCTTTTTATGAAATTTTTTTTATTTTCAAACACCTGATTGAAATCCAAGGTTTCAAGAACCCGTAGAAACCCTGTTAATTACAGGACATGGTTCCCGTCTAAGCCTGGATTCCACGGGCTTTCCGAGGCCTTGGCGTTCCGATGGTGTTCCGATCATCCGGTAATGCTTCGGCCTAATCTGGGCACATCACACGTGTGACTTACGAGGGACATCGTGGTCCGTGGTTGTATTTAAGACACTATCATGGTCGGAAACATTTTTCGTCAGACTACGAATGCTTGCTTGATTCTGATTGGCTGGAGGGGAGAGATTTTCTCCTGCTCTTGTTTTTTGTTCTTGTATATTGAGTTATATTTAACCCGTTTCTTGCCTTCTATATTTTGGACCATATTTTAATATATTGAAGTTTTTAATTTATTTCTATTAATTATTTAGTTTGTATATTTTACCGTTTTACCAAACAAAGTAGCAATACTAATTTTATTCTATTCTATTCTATTCTGACCCAAACTTGATAATCAGACACAATTCTGCATAGTCCATCCTTTATCAGCTATTGATCAGGTTTCAGCCAATCAGCTGGGTCTTTTGAATGTATTATTCATGAGAATAGCAATGTAGAAAATGATGGCACAGATTTTTTGAACAAACTACATGTTCTGTACAAATCAATGTTTTTATAAAACAGATGTATACAAATACAAAATAAACATAAAATGAACAAATACAAAATAAAAGTCAATGTCATATTTTTCCCCTTTTTTGTCCAATGTCAAAATTAATAGAAAAAAAAAACACATTTGAAATAACTTACACTTTAATACACGTTATTTATTAGTTGTTATTATAAATGTTTTTTAGTTAGCTATTTTTACGATCATTTATATTTTACATGTATGCCGTGTGTCTTATTTTGTGCTTGCTGTGTTACTGCCACAACATTTCAATTTCCAACATGTCAACAATTATAACCAAAAAAAAAAAAAAAAATCCGGGATTATTAAAGCGGTTTTTCCTGGGATTATGAATGCTGCGTTTCCCAGCGCCAGGACGGTTTCTCTGCTTTAAAAGTCACTGGTGTTTAACACTTGAAATCCTTTCTTAAAAGCAATAACTGCAGATTTTCAATTCATCATAACTAATCAAACCAGCAAAGCCACAAAAGAAGCCCTCACACGGACTTAAGCCGCACAGTGGCAATAACCGCGTCCAGTCACCATTTCTTTTCAAAACCCGATTTGAAAAATGAAGAGCGGGAGATTACAGTAATCCCGAGTGGGATTATAAGCGCTTCGGGGTCGTCCTGCTTCTCTCTGGCATCCGCTTGTGTCCGGCTGACACGGATACAGTCGGAGGCAACTGTCATGCAGACCAGATAAGACCCAATTTTCTCTTAGGAAAAAGCAGAACATAATCCCATAACTAAGTATGTTAGCGGGAAAAAGGAGCAGACCACCGTTGTCCTTTTTTGGGACGATTATAGGAAAAAAACAAGTGACTGTGCATCTATTGAATCGCGACATTCACGTCGTCCTTAAGAGCGTCGGCCTTGTTCTTAAGACAAGTGAAGTGGAAAATACATTTTTTTTAAAGCTCATTGTGATATATAAAAAGGCTTTTACAGTGTAGTTTTTCATGGTCGTACCCTCTAGGAAACACAAGGCCTTGAGTATCAATGAAAGAGAGAGAGAGAGAGAGAGAGAGAGAGAGAGAGAGAGAGAGAGAGAGAGAATAGAATTAAACTATAGACAGATGGAGTGATAGATGGAGTCAGAGGTCAGAGGTATATAAATTAACTTAGATTAAAAAATAAAATGAAATTAAAAAATAGAATTAAACTAAGAAGAAGATAGAGAAAGAAATGAAGAGTAAATAGATAGAAAGACTGAGACGAAGAATAAGAAATACATACAGAGAGGAGATAGGGGTATAAATGGAGCAAGAAAAAAAGCGATAAACAGAAAGAGAGAGAGATAGAGAGAGAGAGAGAATTATAGAATTAAACTAAGAGAGAGACAGAAAGATAGAACAAAAATTCAGAGTAAATAGAGAGAAAGAATGACAAGACAAGTCAGAATTAATGAGAGAGGTAAACACATATTAGAGGAAAAATGGAGTGAGAGATGAGTAAATTGAAAGAGTGATAGAATTAAACTAAGAGAGAGACAAGATAGAAAAAGAAATTCAGAGTAACTAGAGAGAAAGAAGGACAAGAAGAATAAGAAATATGTACAGAGAGGGATAGGGGTATAAATAGAGCAAGAAAAAAAAGATAAACAGAGAGAGAGAGAGAGAGAGAGAGAGAGAGAGTGAAAAAGAGTTTGAGAGAGATAAAGAGCTAGTGAGAGAGAAAGAGTGAGAGAGATAGAAAGAGAGATTCTAAGGGAGAGTAAGCTAGTGAGAGAGAGAGAGAGAGAGAGAGAGAGAGAGAGAGAAAGAGAGAGAGTTAAACACATTAGATGTCTGAGTCAAAGCGGAGTTGATGACAAAACTCTTCAAGCGTGGAATGGAGACTTTAAATAAATAAATATACAAGATTCTGGGTAGAAAAAAAAGTGTAATTTACAATCTCCTGTGTTTTAGATAAAACACTGAATTATGAGTCTCTCTCTCTCTCTCTCTCTCTCTCTCTCTCTCTCTCTCTCTCTCTCTCTCTCTCTCTCTCTTTCTAATCTATCTATTCCACCGGCAACAATCAAATATAAAGTATAAAAAATATCTAATATTATATATATTACAAAATACAATATAACAAATATTTTCAGAACCACTATTCTATTTCTGGGTCACGGGGATCTGGAGCCAATCCCAGCAACTCTGACCACACCCTGTATCAGCGGCCGACCAATCGCAAAGCACGACACACAGACACGTTTTTTTTTTCTGTTCTACACGTTTCGTACGGAGGCTTTGGACATGTCGAAAACTGAAAAATAAAAAAGAGACGGAGCGATTGCGGTAAAAGAATTGAAGCCTTTATCAAAAACCTGCTCGAAATTAATTTGCTCAAACACGGGCGGCTTTTGTTCCCGGTTCAGCCGGAAATGTGCCGACAGCTTAACAATCCCACTGCCCACGTTTACTTGTGCACAATCTCCCACTTAATTCCATTTCCCGGGTCTGAAGAAGTGAGTGGGACTAATGATATATTAAAGAAAAAACAGAAGGCCTAGCTGGCGAGGTTAAGCGTGAAGAGCATTCCGGTTCCTCAGCCAGAACCTTTGGGTTTCACACTCGTTGAGATCTAAACTGCCACTAAAATCCCCACACACACATTGACAAACACACTGGGCACTAATTAAGAGTGTTTGACACCCACCGCTCCTCCTCAACCTCGCCGCCTCATCTGAGAAAAGGTGTCCAAGTTTCACTGGAGGCTTCAGGAGTCAGGACTCGGGAAATGTCGAGCGCTCTTCTGCTCGAGTGGACGAGGAAACAAACCAAGTTCAATCTGCTGGATGAGTTCAGATCTGGAGTGGATCAGCCAATGGAGCCACCACCAAAACCGATTCCGTAATGATCCTGGTCTGCAGACTGGATTCTTCTCCATGGTCCAGTCTTCACGGTCAACGCCGTGAGATTTTAACCAACCCGACAATTTTCAACACTGGAGGAAGGTCTGGTCTAGAAGTGGGCGACAGGAGTGATATTTTCTGAATGATTCATATATCACGGTGTTGGGGGTGGGGCTTAATTACATTATGTGTACACAAAATCTGTATTGTAACTTTTTTTTAAAAGAAGTTAGATGTACGTAGGAGGAAACCTGGATCAGCCTCTGCCATTTCAAATACAGTCTTTTAGAAGTAGAAGCTCTGGTGTTTATTCGAGAGAGAGAGAGAGAGAGAGAGAGAGAGAGAGAGAGAGAGAGAGAGAGAGAGAGAGAGAGAGAGAGAGAGAGAGAGAGAGAGAGAGAGAGAGAGAGAGAGAGAGAGAGAGAGAGAGAGAGAGAGAGAGAGAGAGAGAGAGAGAGAGAGAGAGAGAGAGAGAGAGAGAGAGAGAGAGAGAGAGAGAGAGAGAGATGGAAAGATAGGGAAAGTAAGAAAGAAAGAGAGTGAAAGGAATGGGGAGAGAGAGAGAGAGAGAGAGAGAGAGAGATAGAGAGAGTAAAAAAAGAGTAAGAAACACATTGTAGAGGAATTAAAATGGAGTGAGAGATACGTAAATGGAAAGAGTGTTAGAATTAAACTAAGAAATGGATAAGACAGAAAGAAATTTAGAGTAAATACCAACATACTACCAACAAAAAAACATGTAACAAAATGCATTATAACATTCAAAGAAAATATGACTTTCTTTTTCGACTCATCTCTGTTAATTTCAAAACTTTTAATAATGAGATTTTTGGCTTAATAACTTTTTGGTAAAAAAAAATGTAAAATGTCAACAACATCTTATGCGATTCATTCAACCAATTCGAACAGACGTAAAATTGCAAAAGTAAAAAAAAAAAAAAAAAAAAAAAGCAAACAAAAAAAAAGAGAACAAATCATCGCTTTTGACTTTTCTACATTGCTCAAGACTGAGACTTTTATTATATATTGTTATTGTTCATTTGAGTATTTGCTTTGAATTTGATTTAATAGTTTGTTGATTTGTGATTGTTTACAAAAACATTTAACACCCCAAATATGTATTATTTGAGTGTGTATATGTGTGGGTGTGTCCTGCTCTGTGATTGGTTGGCCAGTCCAGGGTGTGTTTCCCACAGGCAGTTTCTGGGATTGGTTCGGATGGATGGATAATATGTAAAATATTTTAAAACTTCATAAAACAACTTTAGTTTGTTTAATTCTCAGTATTGCGACTAAAATCATTCGAAAAAGGCCCTGTCCTCGTCTACAACTCCGAAAAACCAAAAGACAACAGACCAATTTCATTTGCATATTATATTTATGAATCCGTGGGCTTCACTCCCTGTGGATCTAACCACTACAACGCAACGAAAGAGAAGCGCTTTTATCGCCACACGAGGTTTAATTACATAAAACCAGACAAAATACTTCGGGAAAATTGGCTGAATGATAAAAATGCACCACGACCATCTCCACATCAAGCCGGAGTGATAAGACCAGAGAAATCAATGAGCCCGGCTCCATCACCCTGATCGGTACCCACAAACCCCCGTCAGCATCCAACATCTGCAGCATCACCCACAATATTCGGAGTAGAAGAAGAAGAAAAGCTTTATTCGTCCTAGCAATGAGATGTTGCACATTGTTGATATACATATTAGAATACTAATGAGCAAAAAAAAAAAAAAAAAAAAAAATGTTCAAAAGACTTTTTCTCGACTCTTCTCGGTTAACGTAAAATCTTTTATTAATGAGCTTTCTAGCTTGAAAACTTTGTAGAAAATAAAAAACGGTCAATATGTCTACAACATCCTTTGCGATTCATTCAACCAATTCGAACAGATGTAAAATTGCAATTAAAGTAAAAAAAAAACATCATCGCTACGTGACTTTTCAAGACTGAGACTTTTATTGGTCATTTGAATGTTTCTTTTGGTTTTGGTTTCATTGTTTGTTTTAATTAGAATACGAATGAACAAAACAAATATATTCAAAAGAAATTTGACAAAAATAAAAAAAAACAAAAATGTGACTTTTTTTTCTCGACTCTTCTCGGTCTCTTCTCTTCTTCTTGTCTAAAACTCGGTAAATATGTCTACAACAACCTTTGCGATTCATTCAACCGATTCGAACAGAAAAGTAAAAAAAAATATCGCTATTTGACTTTTTAGCTAAATTGCTCAAAGACTGAGACGTTTTTGAATATTTCCAAAAAAAATGTAATATTTTTTTGAGATTTGAATATCTCTGTTGTATTTGAATTTGTCATTGAACACTGTAGATACACAAATTAGAATATGAATGAAAAAAAAATATATATATATATATATATACATATCTCTCTCTCTCTCTCTCTCTCTCCCCTTATTTTCCGCTTTTCGGCCTCCTAAAACACCGCCAAACCGCAGCACACATCCGCTAGACGTCGGCCTCCATTTCAAACCTTTCTGGTGGCCGCTAAAAGGCTGAAGCCGAGAACTTAAAAAGGCGCCGCGGTCAGGATCCTCCGGCCGGGGCGCGGGAGATTAAATTAGCGCGTGATAAGTAGCGGTGGCGCAACGGAGCAGGAAGCAGAAGCCGGAGTTGAGCCGAGGTAACGACACTTGGTCGTCTTTCAAACGCTGGACAGATAACAGGCCAGCCATGCTAAACCCCCATAAGCCCCATAACCCCTCCACCAGGCTCTCAGCGCGGGGTTAAGAACACTAAAGAAGGTGTTAAAAGCAGTGTGAGCGGGTCGAAGACCTCTTAATCGTTCTGAAGAGAGCACATCCACTGAAAAACACCCCGTGAGGTTGGTGTGGTGGACAGGCCGAGGCCGGACCACCTGTTTGTGATTTGGGGGCTGAGACCATCATCAGCTTTGCCTAAGCTCTTCCCCTGGGAGACGTGATGCTCATGCTGGCTTGTGTGTGTGTGTGTGTGTGTGTGTGTGTGTGTGTGTGTGTTCAGAAAAACTGCTTGCCCGATGAATATGCTTGGGAAAGCAGGTGTGTGTCTGTATTCGAAATAATCAAAATATTTCCGACTTACAAATAGCGTAGTAGAACTAAATTTTGCGTTGGTTTCGAACTAAAAAAAAGCGCTACATGAATTTGAACTATAAAATTGATAAAAGTAGTAGTAGTACCGTATTTTCTGGACTATAAGCCGCTACTCTTTTCATAGGTTTTGAACCATGCGGCGATTTTTTTCTCGCTCTAAGCCAGAATTAGAATCATAACTAAGACAAAATAAATGCAAAGAAGAATACGCTGCTTCCTCTTTAGCAGATGTCATTTTTATAAGTTTTAATCAGCAAAGTTGCTGACGAGTTGAAATACAGGTTAGGAAAGGATCTATTTAGTTACATACGTGTACATTTACAATTCAAAATCGTTCTGTTCCTGTAGTAAATATATAATCCAAAAACATACATATCTGTGGCTTGCAAAACTTTTTTTAGCGGCTTGTTTGTCTTTTTTTTATTTATTTTTTTTTTAAAATAGAGCGGATGCGGCTTATATACAGGTGCGGCTTATAGTCCAGAAAATACAGTATTTATTTATAGTCATTGTTAGAAGGAACAACAAAATTGCGTTCTGTTTGACGCAGAAACGGAGTAAAATTGTGGAATAATTGAAAGGGAAGAGGTAAGGCAATGTACAAACTTGAAACATTTCAAACATAAAAATAAAAATGACATTCAATTGAACTACATTGAGTTTGCGGAATAATTAAAAATGTTGTCAAATTTTGTTATAGATTTATGTTGTATCAAGGTCCAAGTTAAATTATGATGTAACAGTCTTCGTGTGTTAAAGTGGAATATAAAAGGGGGCGGGGCTAGATAAGTTGTACTTCTTTCTACTTCCTTTCAAACACGTATTTTGGAAATGAACAATATGATTGTACTAGTATTATTATGTTGTGGCTTTTACGTTGTTATTATTTGTCATGTATACATGTTTGAATAAATAAATAAAGGAAATAAAATAAAGGAACTTGAACTTGAACACATGAAAGAGAGTTTGATCTATTTCATTCAAAATTGCAATCTTTGTTCGCAGTTGTTAAATCCCCTTTTGATCTTTTGTTTCCATTTATTTGTGAACATTGTAATATTTTTGTTGCACAACGTCTTCACACTTGTGTGAGTCGTTTTTACACTTTTAATACTGACAAGTGCATTAAATCCATTAAATCAAACACAAATACAAACAATATATACCCCCCCCCAACCTAAATGAAACAGACATACTAATACAAATATTTATTAATTTATTAATTAATTACTTTTTTTTTTAAGGAACCACACCTTCAGGAGCTCTAAGCCGAAGCTTTAAGTGTAATTGCGTGCGTTTTAACCTGCAGCACTTATCCGCTCCAGCACAAAGGAAGGAACTTGATCTGTGCAGGACAAACGATGGATTATTTATGTGCAAACAATCTCGGAGCTGAGAACACTAATGCATCAATGCTGCCAGTCAGTGATGAGCAGAAACTCTCACTCCACAGGACAAACACACACTCATACCATCACACTCTCTCTCTCTCTCTCTCTCTCTCTCTCTCTATTTCTCTCTCTATATATCTTTTCCTTTCTCTCTCTCTCTCTCTCTCTCTCTCTCTCTCTCTCTCTCTCTCTCTCTCTCCATTTCTTATCCTTTCACTCTTTATCTCTTTCCCTCTCTCTCTCTCTCTATTTCTATCAGTCTCTTTATCTCTCTCTCTCTTTCTCTCTCTCTCTCTCTCTTTCTCTGTCTCTCTCTCTCTTTCACCCTTTCACTATCCTTCTCTCTCTCTCTCTCTCTCTCTCTCTCTCTCTCTCTCTCTCTCTCTCTCTCTC
>MU204420.1:9637702-9648252 GCA_017309775.1 Paedocypris sp. Pulau Singkep
TAGATAGATAGATAGATAGATAGATAGATAGATAGATGGATAGATAGACAGATAGATAGATAGAAAGAATGACAGACAGACAGACAGGGATAGATAGATAGATAGATAGATAGATAGATAGATAGATAGATAGATAGATAGATAGATAGATAGATAGATAGATAGATAGATAGATAGATAGATAGATAGATAGATAGATGGATAGATAGACAGACAGATAGATAGATAGATAGATAGATAGATAGATAGATAGATAGATAGATAGATAGATAGATAGATAGATAGATAGATAGACAGATAGATAGATAGAAAGAAAGAATGACAGACAGGGAAAAATAAATAGATAAATATCTATCTATCTATCTATCTATCTATCTATCTATCCATCTATCTATCTATCTATCTATCCTTCATTTATATACCGTACATATACAGTAAATGTTGGACGCATTAATCTACGGAGAGACAGTCGGAAAAACAAACACGTACCAAAAAGTTATCACACACACATTTAACAAAACCAAACTTTTGAGTTTGAAACTTTCACAACAAACCACTTCAACACGGCCCCTTATTTCTTTATTTATTTTTTTTTCAAAATTGTGACAATCTACGTGTATAATCCAAAGACCACGTGAAGCCATTCTCGTCTTTCACTCCAAGGTGACTTCTTCAGTCTCTCCCGCGATTGCGTTTCCCACCAAAGCAGCGGAGATACAGATGTTTAACGAAGGAAAATCGAGGTTTGCTCAACGCGACGCTGTCCTAGAGCGTGTTAGCATCCGCGAAATTATTCGGCAAAGGCCTGGAGAAACAACGGCATAATCTGAAGTTATAAACTCAGACGACCTCGCCGTCAAACCGACTCATGTTTCAACCTTCAGAAGAGCGAGCGGATGAGATGAAGCCAGCGAGTCTGTAGACTTCAGACAACAGACTTCACGTGTTTATTAAGAGCTTTCCTGTTTGCAGACGAATGCAGCCGCACAACGTAAACAAATACGAACAACAAACTGATAAACAAAACAATCTATGATTTGTGCAGCAATATTTACCAACGGTGAGCAAGCCAACAGGAGACATTGGCTAGGAAAAGTTTCTGAAGTGTTTTCGTGCTTGCAAACAAATGCAGCCAAAAAGTGCAAACAAAGTAAGAAAAACAAATACAACATTTCTTTTATACAACAAAAAAACTAAATAATTATGAGCGGCGAGCAAGCCAACAGAAGACGTTAGCTAGGAAATGTACAAGTGTTTTCACGTTTGCAAACAAATGCAGCCACAAAAAATAAACAAATCCGAGATCAAGATAAACAAATCAGAAAAACTAAAACAAAACGAATAAATAATACATCTAGAAACTGCGCAACACTAATTATGAGCGGTGAGCAAGCCAACAGGAGACATTGGCTAGGAAATGTTTATAAAGTGTTTTTATGTTTGCAAACAAATGCAGCCACAAAATGTAAACAAACCAGAAATAAACATAAACAAAGTAAGAAAAATAAAAACAAAGCAGAAAAAACTAAAAAACTAGGCTAGGAAATGTTTATAAAGTGTTTTCATGTTTGCAGACGAATGCAGCCACTAGAAGTAAACAAAGCAGATACAAAGATAAACAAAGCTGAAAAACAAACAAAACAAAAAAAAATGTTTGCAAACAAATGCAGCCACAAAACATAAACAAAGCAGAACTAAATATAAACAAAGCAGAAAAACTAAATTGATAAACAACACATCTAGATGTTTATGAGCGGCGAGCAAGCCAACAAGAGACATTGGCTAGGAAAACAAAAGCTTGTGAGTCTTATGGGAACCAGTTCACAAGCCTTTGAAAGAGCTGTGGAAAGTCTGAAAGTGGACTGGTTGTGTTGAAGGTGACCTTTGCTGCTTCTTGTCTCGATGTTTGTTGTGGAAACACTGAAGGTGTCTGGTCGGATCTGCTTTAACCTCGGATGGTTTGTTGATTTTTGACATGGAATCATCTTCACGGCTTTTGATGTTTGGTGTTGCTCTTAACATGACATCTATGTCACCAGATGCTTAGTTTGTGTTTGTATGTATAGAGAGGTTGTGTAAACCTATAAAAAGTATTGCAGCACTTTGTCTGTTTCTGTTGTCTATTGATGTGCTGCGGAATTTATTTGTAATTCAAATGTTATTAGATGGTCAGAACGTTAAAAATATAATTCAATAGTTACATAAGAATTTGAAGAAAAAAAAATCAGTCATTTGTATAATATCGATGTACGTGAAATGAATATTATTAAAAGTCAAAATAGTTATTTTTAAATAATCCCAAACAATAAAAACTAGATGTGTGTTGAGTGTATAACTGATTAAATACATTTATTTTTTTTTTAATTCTCTCTCTCACCTTTAAAAAAGTAACATAATTACTTCAGGTTTTAACCAAAGAATCTATTTAAACTGTTGCAAAAATGTTTCATGCAAATACCATAAACTAAAAAGATAAATCAATGCCCAGTTGAAAAAAAAAACACACACACACACACACACACACACACACACACACTTTTTAACAATTATAAATGGTATTGATATTTTAAATTTGAAAAAAAAAAAAGAATTAATTTCATCCAAACTAGCAAGTCATTAAAACATGACTCCATATAAAAGCACAACCATTTTTAAAATAGTTTTAAATGTTCAAAAAAAAAAAAAAACGTTGACCATTAAATCAAAAAAGAAACTTTTTTCCGTTTTCACTAACGACTAAAAAACTGCATTTTTATGAGAAAGATCAGTACATGTTTTGGCTTAAAACGTCCTACAACACCTTCACAGAGGTGGATATTCGCCAATCACAGAATCACCACTAACAAGTGCCACACAATATAAAGGGTCTAAAGACATGAAACCCGGACCACCGAGCCAGTGATGTGAACCCACAGCCGCACTGAAAGAGTTTACCAAAGAAAATCTGCCAATTATCAGCTCGGAGTGTGTTAGTGGTCCGGAAAACAATTCCGCGACGGGCCGACGCTTATGAACCTCTGGCTCTTTGGATCAATCATTCGTGCCGAGACAGGATTGATCCGGCTTTAAAAGGCCGGCGATGAGGCTTGGTCTAACGGCGGAGGAATGTCGTTTTGACATTTACTCGCGCGCACTTTGATTCCGCGAGGATCGCGCAAATGCGGCGTGATGAAATGCAAATGAAAGATATTCTGGTTTTAATTACACCTCCAACATGCGGCCCACCGTGTCAGATTAAAAGCCGCTTTAAATAGCGTGTAAGGAGATCTGTATTTCTGTATTTGTATTGTAAAAAAAAGTTCAAAAAAAAAAAAAAAACTGTCATGCTGTTCTGTCTAGTAAGTTTCTTTATGTAGCCTGTGTGGACATCTACTGTAGCCCGTTGTAGAAAATTGCTTCACTTTCTCCTCTTTTTGTAAGTTGCTTTGGATAAAAGCGTCTGCCAAACGACTGTAAAGTAAAGTAAAGTAACGTCAACATGCAAACAAACGCAAGCAAACTATCTAATCCAATCTGAAACAAATAAAACCAAAAACTAAAAAAAAATACAAAATAAAAGTGATCAAATTAAAATTTGTGGATTATAATCTGGATTTTACGGAAATGTGTCTTCCTTTTTGTCTTCCATTTGTTTTCGATTGGATGAAATCGTTTTTTTTTCCTTTTCTGGGTCATGGGGAACAATGTGGAATTTGAAACAACTGATTTGTTTTTTTAATTGATGGAAGGATGGATGGATGGATGGAAGGAAGGATGGATCCTTTATTAATCAACCAATGGAGAAATTCGACAGCAAACACACAATGCCTACTGAATAAATAACTAAATAAATAACAATACTATCAAACAAATAACATATTGCAGTTGATGAAATGATAAAAAAAATTCGAGTTTACAGATTATCTGCAAGGTTGTGAGACGAATCGTGACACACACAATCTGCCCAAATCTACCCAACAACACACTTTGAGGAATATCATGATGACGTGCAAATGAAAGATATTCACAATTTAATTACATCTCCATCCTGCGGCCCACCGTGTCAGATTAAAATCGTCTTTAAATAGCGTGTAAGGGGATCTGTAGCTTTGTTGTGGCTCGATCAGAAGACGCAACATCAAAGTTTGCGGTTTGGATCGGCGAGGCTGTTTCATCGCACACGTGTAAAACCAACGCAACTCGCTAAAGAGCATCTGATAAACGCGTTTATCGAAATCGCCTGATGGATTTGCACTTAAATCAGAAACATTAGCTTCAGAAGCGTTTTTTAGGTAGTCGCTATACAAATCTACAAATCTGTATAAAATTATATAATAATAATTTTTTTTTTTTTAAAGTATTGCAACATTGGATTTCTGAGAAAATAACTCACAATTCTGAGAAAAAAAAGCCACAATGCTTTCTTTTTTTGTTGTGCAGAAATGATTTTCCATATTCACATACACGAAATTAAGTCACAATTTTACCATTTTATACAATCCCCAAGAATGAGAAGCAAATTGCATTGAGGAATGTAACACTTAAAAATTAAATGTTTGAACTAAATAACCAATTAACCAGAGATTCTTGTTAAACTGTTGCAAAAATGATTCTAGCAAATACGATAAACTAAAAAGATTAATCGATATCTAGTCACTGAAAATTGGAAAACAACTTTAATTTTACAATAAAAAAATACAAAAAAAAAATAAGAAATCACAATGTTGAATTTATGAAAACAACCAAGTTAAAAAATGTTCTTATTTTTTAAATAATGACTCCATATAAAAGGATAATACGCATATTAAAAAGAGAAAAAATGACTACAATACTTGAAAACTAAATTTAAATAATCTACTTTAGAAGTACTTTAGCTAATGTAGAAACATTTAGAATCGTTTCTAGGCAGTCGCTACACAAAACTACAAGGGGTTCAAATAAAAGGCCTGATAGAGAAAAGAAGAGTTGGACTTGAAACAAACAAGCTCTTATCCTTCACTTCTCATTCCTTTTGAAGGGGACCAAACAGAAACTGGAGATGATCCCCAAACCTTCAGACGTTCTCTTTAGGTGTCGACAACCCTGGGATCCGGAGCGCCAGATTGGAGATAAAAGCAGTAACTGTATACAGATAAGACTGTGTACAAAACATGAACGCTGACATGAGTGCTGAACCTCAGCCGGGCCGCAGAGCGAAGGCTCCAGTTACCAGTTCCACGGTCATCTGATTCGCAGAAGAGCGACTTTAGGTGAGAACCGGCTCACGAAAAACCAGATCCTTGTTTCACTAAAAAAAAAAGTGAGGATTCACAGAAGACAGTGTGGAGCATGTTCTCCGTGTGATTACGTGGATTTCCTCTTTCCAGTTTCCTTCAATAGTCTAAACCAGTGGTATTCATCGAAAATTTCCACTATTTATTTCGGAAGCAAAAGTGCTGAAGTATATTTGTAAATATTTCTAATATATGTATGTAAGTGCTGTCAAAGTTAACGCGTTAACTCGTGCAATTATATATTGGATTTTATATACAGTATGTCTCTTTAATTAGCCAGCTTTTAATCAATTCTTGTCTATGACTGTCACATCAAAACATTTCTGTACAATTCAGAAACTTTTTGACAAACATTGTTCTGTAACATCGAACGGAGTATTTATTTACAATGTTATCTAACTTGTGACAGACTAAAATGAAGAAAATGCAAAAAAAAATTACTTTACCTCCTTTTACATCTGGACTCAAGTTTTAACTTATAAACAGGTAAAAAGAGTGTGAATGTGTGTGTGTGTGTGTGTGTGTGTGTGTGTATTTTGCCTTCAGGTCTAGATTACAACCAGCTCCCAATGGAAGAAGCAGTTTACAAGACAAAGGAAATAATACATGTCTGTTTTGACAATAAACACCAAACAGTTTAACTCACCATCAAGAACAAAAGACAAAAAAAAAAAAGAGGAAAAAAAACGACGTGAAGGACTTGTACACAAAGACTGTGAGAAAAAGATGACACATTTAAGGATCAATAGTTAAACCGGTGTTAATTTCCATGAAAAAAAAGAAGGGCCACAATTCCCGGAATAAAATCTCAACCACGAACATCAAAACAAACAGAAAAAAAAACATCTGTGGGAAAACGAGATACATTAATTGGCCGTCTGCCAAACGGTAAATAAAACATCTGAGACTCGCTTTGACATCGGCTCTGGAAGACGTTTTATTTTTTATGCTTTCCAATACCTCCAGGTAAATTCTCAGACGCGTGATGAATTCCTAAAAACGGGAATTTTTAATCTAGAAATGGATGAGGCGTAAAAAAACCAAACAAATGCAGTCTGCTTAAGTGGATTCTGCCATTTAAACAGTTTAGCAGAAGTCGGCCCCTGGGAGCCTGAGGAGAAACTTCGGGGTCTGGAGTGGCTCCGGCAGGGGAACCGTCTCAATCTGCGGATGATGAAAAGAGGAACGACGCCTCCCTACAGCCATGAGCCGGAGAGCGACAGCTGTCTGTGTGCGGGGCATGAAGATGCCGAGAAAGTCGCTCTGTTCAGTGGCACTCGGGGCAAATTTCAGGCACTTTTTTTTCACGATGTGTTGAGAAGTGTAACGCAAACACACTCATTTGACGTGCTGATCACTATCGAAATCACCATCTTATTTAAAATCTGTTAATATATTTGCCAAGCAGCTAAAAATTGGAGTTCAAATTTCCCATGCAAACATTCAAATCCAATCCGAAACAAATAATAAAAAAAAAAACTAAATAAAAGTGAACAAAAGTAAGTTTGTGGATTATAATCTGGATTTTACGGAAATGTGTCTTACTCATTGTCAAATTTCTTACATTAGTTTCGGTTGGATGAAATAATTTTGGGTCAGGGGGAACAATGTTGTGGAAACAACTGAAAATTTTTTTAAATGGATGGATGGATAGAAAGAAGGAAGGAAAGATGGATGGATGGATGGAATCTTTATTAATCACCCAAGAGAGAAATTTGCGTGTCCGACAACAAACACACAAAATAAATACCAAAAATATCAAACAAATAACGTATTGCAGTCGATAAAATAATTAAAAAAAATTGAAATTAATCATTATTATTTAATACCTAATAATTAAACATAATAATAATAATTAATAATTAAAGATATTCTGCAAGGTTGTGAGACAAATCGTGACACACACAATCCGCATCGGTCAAGCCGGTCAAAAGTGACATTCGTGAATTGTGCAAAAGTCGTAATTCGTAATTAATCGCAATTCGTGCAAAAGTCGTCCCTTTCCATCACTTTCCACACAATTCCAAACGCTAATGCGACGACAGGCTACGCTAAACCATCTGAAGCGCGAGTGTTTGAGAGCTCCGCCCCCTGACACAGTCTAAAGCCGCGTACGCCGCCATCCAAAACCAACAACGGCATAAACAACCCAACCACTGACAGACACTCCGGTGCCAACGCCCGAAAGCGCTAGCAAGACTAGCGTTAGCCATCCGTGCCGAGCAAACACTGACTGGGATTAAACACAAACACACTACAGAGAAGAATCATGGCGGACCAGATAAGCCCGACTAAATCCATGTGTGGACTTCAAGACATGAGGGAATGAGAATCAAGGTTCTGGGGCAATTCATCGAAAAAAAAAATGTTTCATTTGAGAACTTATAAGCGTTCAAATTGTTTCCAATTATTTTGATTATTTTCCTTTTCATTAAAACGTTCGATGTGGAGTCACGTGACCTGATATTCCAACATGAGCAGCTGGACTTATACAAAAAAAACGTGGTTTGGACACATTTTGGCTTCAGTAAGGATGACAGAACAAAATGAAGTAGATGCTGCGGAAAAAAGTCGCACGGTTTTTCAGTTCGAGTTAAACAACAAACCTGAAAGAGTTAAACACGCTTCGCATTTCATGAAGAGTAAATTTATATTCATATAGTTGACAAGATCACTAAGTTCACCTCATGGAACAGTGTTTAACAGAATTATTAACTTTCATTACAACAATCTGTTGTTTACATGTTAAATATATGTTTACAGAAGAATCAATAAAAGGATATGTTATTTTATATTATATTATAATATTATACACAAGAGTTATTTTATTTAGTAGAAATCTGCTAATTTCCCATGTAAATAAGTAAATATATTAAAATCATTTATTCTGCTCACAAATGTGCTAGTTATTTATTTTAACTTTTTTTTTGACAAGGACAAAGTGATTTGACAAGGACACGTTTCCTTCAATTATTTAAAAATCAAGTGATGCACACATTCAAAAATCTCTCACTTTTTAATGTGAGCTTATTTATTGTACAAAGTTTGTCAGTCAACTATGAGGGAAAAGATAAAAAAAAATAATAATAAAATAATTGTTCATTAATCGTAATTGTGTTCAAGTGTTCAATTAATCGAGTATTAGATTTCTGGCATAATCCTCTCTGGACCTCTGGCCAAAATTAAGCCGTATTTGACATTTTTGGGTTTATCATTGACACGCACCGTCACCGGAAACTCAATTAATATAGGAATTAAATAAAAACTGAACCGCCAGAAAGCTTAAAACCCCTATGAATTTCCATGGGTTTCTTTCAATTGACCAAGCAAATTAGTTGAAGAGCCTCCAGGGTGAAATCCCGTGGTCTTATGAGTCTTTCTGGAAAATTCCATTCACGTTTCACTCTAATCGGTTCCGGTGATTGCCGACAGAATTAGGCAAATATGTTCACCACAGAAGCGTTCCACTTCCAACAAACTCTCGTTTTGCTTGGTCTTGAGATGATGATGAACACGGGAACGCTAAACGACCAGGTGAAGCTCGTTAACCACTGTGTGCCGGATCCGCGAGGGGTGGAGCCAGAATATGAGAGTTGGCCAATGAGCCAATGGGAACCTTGCAACGGGATTATTTATCTTATTTTAAACTTTAAAATAAATCATAAACACATTTACATGATCCTGTTTTATTGTAAGAAGGGGCAATTGAAGCAATTTGTCTTAAAAAAAGACAATAGATGTTCAAATAAGGTCATTAGCTAAATAAATTGAATGATCTGTATTAGCAAACAAGCTCCAAAGAACACAAGATGTGAATGTATGCATAATTAAGGGTGGCGTTCTATTGGAGGTGGTGTTCTATTAGACAGTATATTAATTAATATTGAAGAAGAGAGAGTGAAACTCCATATAGCTCCTAAACTACTTCCATCTCTAGGTCATGGGGAGCTGGAGCCAATCCCAGCATCTCTGGGCATGAAGGCGGGACACAGCTTGGATTGGTGGCCAGCCAATCACAGAGCGGGACACACATTCACACTCCCACTCACAATTTTAGCAGTTTGTCCATAAACGTTTTTTTTTTTATGCAAGTGGACTTGAAGCCCACACAAGTCAAAACTAAGCAAAAAAAAAGCATTGACATCAACTAATAATCCAATACTGAACAATAAAGGTATGAAATTAAGCTCCAACGCCATTAAAAAACCCAACGGTGAATAGAAACGCCGCCAAGAAAAATCAGGAGACATTCTGACAGGCTATAATATCCGCTCATTCCTCCAGACGTATGTATCATTCACCCATCCATTTATTCATCTGTGAAGGAACGTCGTCAATCTGGCCCAGTGACTCAGACACAATGACTTCCTGAGATTAATTCCGCCGCTCCAGCGGAGCTCCACAAGGGTGGAGAAAAATTACCAACGCGTTTATGAGTTATTAATGGCCCCTGCTGATGGTTCCCGAACAGGTCTGAGGTTCCGAATCATGCCGGGTTCTACAGCTATACAACTCCATAAATTATTCACCCGACTTACTTGAATTTCCAGAGCCGCTATACATTATACATGCAGTTCAACAAACGTCTGCGGTGTTGTACAAAAATCAGCCCAGTCCGACGGCCCGGTAATTAATGGCTTAAATGTGAGCCAAGAAAAAAAAAACTATGTCAAGGTCTTTATGGAATCAGATCTGTGCCAAAAATCTCAAAAGTAAATTTCTAAGAAACGAACGAACATGCGACACATTTACGTTTGGTTTTTTTTATATTTCGCTTGCAATTACGTTTGGTTTTTTTTACGTTTTCGTTTGACCATTTTTTTTTGGTTTTAACAATTTTTTGTTGTTTTTTTGTTTTTCCTTTTGGATTTCTGCCACAAGTTTCACCTGATTGGCTATTACTCTGATTGGCTGGTGAGAATGTAATTGACAGCTGCATTTATGGTGAGAATGGGATTGACTGGAAAACGGGGAGGAGTTTAAATAGCGCTTAAATACATTCATAATCATAAAATTTTTATTCCGATGTTTTCTGAAGTAGTCTGCCACAACAATATTTTAGCTTATTGTGCAAAAATAACACTTAAATCACAGTTTGTGTACTAATACTTAAAAAAAGCAGTGAATGTCTATTTGCTATGCTCGTCCCACACTTCCTGGTCTAGAAACTGTCAATCACATTCTCACCAGCCAATCAGAGTAAGGGCCACCATCACATGAAACTTGGGCCAGAAATCCAAAAAGGAAAAAAAAAAAAGGAGCAAAAAATCCGAAGCGAACAAAAAAAAAAAAAAAAAA
>MU204420.1:9651095-9679469 GCA_017309775.1 Paedocypris sp. Pulau Singkep
TCTCTCTCTCTCTCTCTCTCTCTCTCTCTCTCTCTCTCTCTCTCTCTCTCTATCTATCTCTGAGTCTCTATTTCTTATTTTCATCTTACTCTATTCTACTCCATTTTCTCTACCTTTCTCACCCCGTCTGTCTTTATTGTTCTTTCAATCTGTTTCTTTCAGTCTCATTCTCTCACTCATTCTCTCTCTCTCGTGCAATTTTCCTCTGTTGTTGTCTATCTCTATTGATTTCTTTCTATCTATTACTCCATCTTTCTCTATTGCTCTCTATTATTTTATTGTCTCTGTGTGTTTCATTCTATGTATTACTCCCTTTCTCACTTTTTCCTCTATTGCTCACTATTCTTATCGTTCACTTTTCTTTCTCTCTTGTTCGCTTTTTCACGCCTCTCTCTCTTACTGTACATCTCGCTCTCTCTCTGAGTCTCTATTTATTTATTTTTTATTTTACTCTCTTCTACTCCATTTTCTTTCTCGCCCTCTCTGTCATTATTGTTCTCTCTCTCTCTCTCTCTTTCTCTCTCTCTCTGTTTGTACGTTTTTCCATTTCACTTTTTTTTAATAACTCTATCCTACTCCGTTTTCTCTACCTTTCTCCCCCTTCTCCATCTCTCTATATTTCAAGAGACCCTAATAGAAATCAAACCTCTCTGGAGACGCATTACTACCGTTCGACTGTAAAATCTCCAACCGTTGACCTTTCCAGGCGGAGTGTGTCAGCCCCTCGCCCTTCTTCAATACTACATAAATTGCCTCTCCAGCCTTACAAGTTTGACCTTAAGCCCAGCAGCTGACCTCTGGGTTTGGGCTAAACAATTAAAAAGAAAGAAGGCTGAAAGGAGTCAATACCTCGTGGCAGGCCTCCCTTCCTGGCAGATTTATAGTGAGCGGACGCGGAAAAAAACACGATTTGAATTGCGTTTATTTGCTAAACTTGTAATTCCGCATGTGCTCTCCACGTGCAGGAATATAATAAAGGCAGACTGTCGCCACCTAGGGGACACTTTAGTAACGTCATCCTCAAACGTCTGGGGCAGATGTGCAGTGACTGATTCATCCACAAACACATCAATTATGACATGTTTTGTAATGTCAAGATTTACTACGGTGGATCGTTTCCCCCGACGTAGGCAGAACTTGTAACGTAGATCTTGTGCTAATACGTTTGATAACCCAAACACCTTATCACGGTAGTTAAATGTAACAGTTCGGACGGTCTTTCCTTACACTCCAGTCATATAAACGGACACTACAACTCTCTCAGAAGCTTTACGAAAATCCTCCGTTCACTTGAGGATCTTCTTAAACCCAGATCCGCCATCAAGTAACAGACCCAGACGCCTTCAGTCCAATTAGGTGCTATTAAATCCCTTTATCCAGGAATCTCTTCCCGGCCAATCGAATTACACCCCTTATTCTGTAGCGCTGGGCGAAAGCAGACAACCCCGCTGCTGTAATTGACCCTGAACCTCTTTTCATTTCATTCGTATTACTCCAGCAGCCAGCTGTTCTCCACCTCCACTATAAAGCCCCATTAAGGAAGCCCTGGTCCTGCTCTCATGATGCTGCTGGTGCTGATGCTGCGAGCCATTTCGGATGCCCTGGTGGCGTGGGAGGAGACCAAACCTATTTATTATTTATATATTTGCGCATCAACCAATTCATTTTTCAGCATTCCCGCTACCCTCAGCTCCGATGACAGGTTCGGACAACACATCGATCGCCGGAGACTGGAAAGGGAGGGATAGCTGGCATTTTTTATAACCCCTCTAGTGGGATTCGCTTTTCTGGGGCTTTCGTTTTAATCTGCAGAATGCCTCGCCCTCTGGTCCACGGCTCCAGGCTGGGTTGTTTTACGGGCCTGGGAACGTGATATCAGAGCCGCCTTCTGCCACACTTCTACTGTAAATAATGAAGAGTGGATAGTGTAACTATGGATCTGTGTACGCGCACCATGTGTTCCCTGTGTGCTTGTTTATGTTGAGGTGACAGACTGGAGGTGGCGAGAGAAGGTCATCGGTGCATGTGATGAGGCCTCGGCGCTGATTCTTCTCATTATCATGAAGGGCCCTGGGATAATGGCGCTGGGTCTGACCTCTGACCTGCAGGCGGGGACGCCGTGAATGGCAACGGACGCCAGCCCGAGGGGAGATGAGCACATGGTGGGGAGGCAGAAAGAACACCTATGGAGACTACACGAAGGAGCTTCATAAAACATGCAAGCTAATTGTTCACACAGCGTCTGGGGTCAGAATAGCTTGACAACAGCCCCTATGAATTACTAACGACGAGTAGCTCACAAAATGCTACTTAAAACATAATGCTAATGTCACTAGACTTTCCGGAACAGTCCGTGGGATCCGAGCAGAGCTAGTAAGAAAACAGAATACTAACCCGACCACTGTGGGTGTCATTCGAACTAAGCTGTGGAGTTAGCATAGAATGCTAATTAGAGCTAGACACAATCAAACAAGTAGCCAAGAAAATTATTCTCCGCCCGACGTAAACACAATCTATACTACGTGGAGAGTTTCATGAGGTGACTTTAGCCTCATTTGACATGACAGATTTCCAAATGACTTTAAAGGGGCTTAGCTGCACAGACACATATAAGTTGTCACTGGCTTAACCAAATCGCTGCGCACAAAGACGCATTAGCACGGAACGAGGGAATCCGAGAAAGCTCTTTCTTTCCTTTCTGAAAGTCTTAATAAGATGAGGATTGCAACAAGGTTCTGGGGAATGAAGGTGACACGGACCTGCTGAGTAAGTAATACAATAAGGGTATTAAAGCGCCGAGACATTTAAGGTCAAGACCAATCACGTTATGTTGTTTGAAAATACATTTCGAGTGTTTATTCCACCTAGCGCGAGAGCAAGCGCCCGCCATTAATTCCCACCTCCGTTGAGGCGAACTTTGGGAATGCTAAGCAAAGGTCTGCAGGAAACTACATATTGATCCGGGCTCCTCTTTTAGAAGCTGGGGAGAGATTCTACGGCGTCACAGAATAGCCGGTATGAAATAGCATTCCGATTCTCTCACTGCATCAATCCGTTCCACACCAGCGCAACATCACAACAAGATCTGCAGGAGAGAATTATGTTCCGCTCTAGATTTCCTCTTAACCATTACCTGAAACAATACAGGCAAAGCTAGATTTCAATACGTGATAGTGAGGTGCTTGTCAGCCACGGGAAACGCTCCCGTTTCATTTAATCACACGGTAGGATCCAAGCTCTATTTTTGCAAACATCTACAAGCCAATTCATCAACAGGGTAAGTCTAGCGAGAAAAGAAAGGCAAAGACGGTGAAGTAATTCTTCCGCTTACCTGAATTATTGACATTCGGTTTACGGGCGTCTCCGTAGTGTTTGTAGAAGGTCCGGTGAAGCTGGTGTGGCAGCCGACGTGGCCTTGCGGAACACTCAGGTTGTTGGCATTGGGCTTGAGGTACATGACCTCCGACCTCGGAGAACTCATGGGCAGGCGTGTTTGGTAGTCAAAGTACATGGGGGAGGTGGCCAGAGAGGGACTGCTGACGACGTTCATTACATTCATGGTGTCTCGCTCTTCCACTTCGCTCTGAACCAGCATGATGTCGTTCTTGTTGATCTTCTTCTTCTTGCTCTTGCCCAGCTGCGGGTGTGTGTACTCGGCGATGCGGCAGTTGTAGGTGCGGATTTCCTTGTTCTCCCGCTTGCACTTGACAGCGATGGTGATCATGGCCGCCAAAAGCATGATGGATATGATGCTGAGAGTTACGATTAGAGGGAGCGACATATCCCAGTTGTGGTGTTCCGCGTTGATGCGAGGTTCTCCCTCGGGCAACGGGCCAGAGTACGCCTTGACGATAAGCTTTGCCATGGCGGACAGGGTGGGTTTGCCATGGTCGGTCACTTTGATGATGAGCTCCACAACAGGCGACACCTCCTCCCACAGAGGCTGGGCTGTCCGCACTTCTCCGGTGACTGAATCAATCTCAAACAGATGCTCCTCATTCCCATCCGAGATCTCGTACGTGAGCCGACCGCTCTCTCCAAAGTCGTTGTCCACTGCTCTCACCGTTGTGATGATGTGCCCGACTCCCACGTTGCGTGGCACGTGGATCTCGGCTGTGTCGTTTTGAAGCAGCGGAAGGACTATTACGGGGATGTTGTCGTTTACATCCAGAACACTCACACGGACAGTGGTGTTGCTCTCCAGGTGAGGATTACCTGAATCCTTCGCTTGCACTTTGAAGTCAAAATACTTTGTCTGTTCGTAGTTGAAGCTCCTCAAGGCGTAAATGGCACCATCGGTGGGCTTGATGTTGACATATGTAGTAATAGACTCCTCACTCACATTCGAGGGTAGAAGAGAATACGACACGGTGCCATTTTGACCCAAGTCAGGGTCATGGGCCAAAACCGAACCCAGGTATTCCCCCGGGATGTTGTTTTCGGGCACCTGAAGAAGGTAGACCATTTTTGTGAAACGGGGTGCATTATCGTTTTCATCTAAAATCTTAACCGTAAAAGATTTGGTGGAGTTTAACGGTGGGTTGCCGTTGTCTTTAGCCACGATTGTGATGTTGTACTCGTCTTTTACCTCTCGGTCAAGGGGTCTGTCTGTCACAACAGTGTAGAAGTTATCATAGTTCTCCTCGAGCTTGAATGGAACATTTCCCAAAATCCTACACTGGAGTTGCCCATTGCGACCCGAGTCTTTATCTGTAACCCGAACTAGAGCGATCACCGTCCCCGGAGTTGCCGCTTCACTAACTGCCCCCTGACGCACGGCTACGAAACCTATAGACGGCCAATTGTCGTTCCTGTCCAGCACTTTAACAGTGACTTTACAGTGACCAGGAATAGGGTTGGGTCCTTGATCTTTTGCCTGGACGTCAATCTCAATAATTGGGTTCTCCTCAAAGTCGATCTTACCCTGGATCTTTATGACGCCCGTTCGTGGATCTATTGAGAACAGTTCTTTGATACTGTCCGGAACATAAAAGCTAAAAGAATACGTAACTTGCCCGTTAATCCCTTCGTCGGAATCTGTAGCATTTAAATCTATCAATACCGTGCCCGGAGGCGAGTTTTCGGGGATCTCCACTAAATATGTGGGATGCTCAAACACGGGGCTATTGTCATTAGAATCGGTGACTTTCACATTTATTTGCATGGTGCCTGATTTGGGATATTCTCCTCCATCCGTAGCGGTTATAATTAAAGTGTGATGGCTTCGTTCCTCTCTGTCTAAAGATCTCTGCACAATCAGTTCTGGGAATTTAGTACCATCCCCTCTGGATTTGACATCCAGCGAAAATATACTGTAATCATCCCTCGTGATCTGATACGTTTTCAGGCCATTTTCCTGGGTGTCAGGGTCATACGCAGCAGCCAGAGGAAACTGTGTGCCAGGGGCCGCGTTCTCCGAGATGTCAATATCGATCTGATCAGACGGAAAGCTGGGTGCGTTATCATTTATGTCCTGAATCTCAACTTTAATCATGCAGATCTCCTTATCGTTGGCAAACACTTCCATCGAGAGCTGGCATTTGGAGTTCTGTCGGCACAGTGTTTCCCTGTCAATCCTCTGTTTGGTGTACAAGAGACCGCTCTCCGGGTCCACGTCGATGAGGTGAGGGGCCGAGTTCTCCAACACCCTGAAGTTGGATTTCTTCCCCTGCTCCCCCAGTTCTAGCGCAGCATCCTTGGCGATGTTTCCAATGACGCCCTGGATTTTCTCCTCAGGTATCGAGTAGTTCAAGTTTTTTAACGTCAGGGCTTGCGCCCATAAAAGCAGAAAAAGGAAAACAGAAAGATGCATCCCTCTGCGTGAGAGTGTCTTGGGTTTCTGATGCGTTCACGCCTCCAACCTGTTGCTCTTCCCGGCAATTTCACAAATTACACCTTTAGTTGCTGCGTACGCATGCAGATTCATGATTAAGAAGACGTAAAGTCATGTCGTGGGCTTTTCTTTCAACTGCTCCTTTATTTCCTCCGTGGCAAAGCTTCCTTTATCCTGAGTTTTACAACAAACGGCAAGGCTGAGCAGCTAATTTATATTCTGCTGAACGCCCAGGCGCATCCGAGGCACAATCACAATCCCGTTTCCATAAAGAAAAAGCCTTTCCCAGCCTCGTCACCTGAAACAAGAACAAGAAAATCAGTTTTTTTTTCACATTAAGACAAATTAACGCACACGTGTTTAATGATTTTAAAGCCACCGTCGAAACGAATGATGCTTTATGCGCACACACTCCTAATCTGAGCGTTTGGGTTGCAGTGTGACCGCTTAATTCGAATGCGTAATTCATCATTTCTTGGCGAACGACGTGAATGGCATGTCAATCCAACCTTGAGATGCCTCGGAGCGCTTTACAACTCAACGCCGGCGGACGGGTTCCGCTATTCCGCTCGTAACGTGTAGGTTAATCTATGCGTCGGGAATGCGCCATGTGAAACAAACACCGTTACGCGGAACCAGCGCGCGATTATTGATCACGGCTGAGGGAAAATAAAGAAATAAATCACACGTTCCATCTCGCGCGTCTTTAAAACACCAAGGGTAGAGACGTGACACCCGCTAAGCAGCTGTTTTAAGCAACACTCTGGATGCAAATAAGCCTCTTAAAATCGGCATAATCCGGCTGTAAACACACCGAATCCTGGCATAAAGCAAATGGACCGCAGAAAAGCCACTGCACACATATCTGAGATCGGTAATTCTTGAATAGAATAACGCGAAATAAGCTGTTGCATCCTCTCTGACGCCGCGCGCGCGCGCGCATCCAGCTGCGTTAATGACACCTCGTCTCTTTTTCTCCGCTTGGCACTTTGGAACAGAACCACGATCACAGACGTACCTGTAGCCTGGTACCACGTCCGGACGTCACCATCACCGGAGGCTGCGTATTCCCCTCGTGCGCCGAGCGAAAGAGTGGCCAAAAACTCCCCACAGAAAAACGAAAGTGCTCCCCAAAAGTGCGCGTGAGATGTCCACCAGGCTGATCAGAATGCAGCGGCTCTCCTCAACCTTGGGCTGAGTTAGGACGCGGATCTCAACCCGCACGTGAAATATACATCCAGAAGCGTCGACAGCCTCCGCAGAAATAGCCCGTTGTGCTGCAATGATGCGGGGCGAAACATCCCCGTGATAGACGCGTCCTGGATGGGGAAGATGTATGTCCAAGCTTTTAAAAAGAAAAAAGCAAAACAGACAAGGCAGCCCAAAGTTCAAATGTGGACGAAAAGCGAAAAGTCCAAAGCGATTGTCACTAAGTTGTCAAAAAGGACGTGAGAGTAAAGCCACCGTGTCCCTTCAGTCTCCTCTGCGCGTGTCTCTGACTGTCTCGCTCGCTCTCATAGTGCATTAAACATTGTTACTGATCCGCCGACGGCCAATCAGCGCGGTGGGAGGGCGCTGGGGGGACCAATCGCACTCGCCGAATTCAAATTGTGGGCGGGGTGTTCGCAGCGGTTCTTTGTGTGTGTGAGTTATGTGGACGCGTCTGTGAGCTGCGGCTGGAGTTTATAAAAGACTCTTGTGCTTTTAAACGGAGGATGGAGGCTGGACACTGTCACGTCAGAGGAAAAATGTTGCCCTGAGATATTAATCAAAAATGCGATTTTAACTCGTGCGGTGATGTTTTTTTTTTTTTACAATTATTCGATGGCAACAACCGTTACTGCGTGACTCGTTTCCCCCACGTGACGTGTAATTCCGTTTTATTGTTGATAGACGTGTGTATATAAAAGATTCGCTTGTAAAATAAAAACAAAGAAATCATGTACAATCCCACTTATTTTGAGATAAATTCTGTTCCACTATAAACATGAGTATTTGAGTAACGGGGTTATAACCTGTTATAATTATGTTATAACCTGTCAATTTTTTTTGTTTGATTTGTAAACCGTTGAACGCTTCGCCGTACACATTTAAACGGCCGCCTGCTAATGAGATGCGAAACGTGAAGGATGAAAGTGAACAGTTCAGCCTCTTGTTCTCCGGCTCTTTAGGCCCTCTAGTGGACACCGCGAACCCTCCAGACGAGCTGTCCTCAACCTTCACGACCCATTCCACTCCAGCGCCTGTACATACACAATTAGACGTACGTGTAGACAGATAGATAGATAGAGAGATAGAGAGAGAGAGAGAGAGAGAGAGAGAGAGAGAGTGAGACAGACAGACAGACAGACAGACAGACAGACAGACAGACAGACAGACAGACAGACAGACAGACAGACAGACAGATAGATAGATAGATAGATAGATAGATAGATAGATAGATAGACAGATCATAAAAAAGACACATACAATGCTAGATTGAGAAATCGATACCTAAAGGTAGATAGACTGGTAAATATGAGAACAAGATTTAGTGGCCTTTCTGACACCCATCAGACATTAAGACAGGTAGAAAAACAGACAGACAAAAAAGGAAAAGATAGATATATAGATACTCTATCTATCTACCCATCCATCCATCCATCTATCTATCTATCTATCTATCTATCTCTATTTATCTAAATGTTTGTCTGTCTTCCTATGTGTCTGTCTTCATACACTTTTGTGTCTCTTTGGTAAATTTTCACATATACCTGTCATGACAGACATGCAGAAAAACAGATAGATAAGGAACAGACAGACAGACAGACAGATAAATATATAGATAGATATATAGATAGACAGACAGACAGATATATAGATAGATAGATAGATAGATAGATAGATAGATAGATAGATAGATAGTCACGAGGCTTGGAATTTTTATTAAAAAAATGACGCGGTTGCTAAAAAGAATGTGCCTGTGACCTTGAAACAAATGTTGTTCTGTGTTTCTCTTGAAATCTTGAGAACATTTTGGTAAAACACAAATTAAATTGTAAATTTCACCTGTTGTTTTTAGCAAACCAGTGCAATTTTGGGGTCAGTTTAAGAAACAATTTCAGCTAAAAGATAGAGAAAACGAGAATTCACATTTGTTTTAAGAGAATTGGTTCTGTTGGTTTGCGGTTTTAAGTGAGTCACGTTCATTTGAATCTCAACATGTGAAGTGATCAAACGCCATTTTGATGAACAGCAAATGAAGAGTAAACGTTTATAGGAAAGTGCTTCATTAAGAGAGAATCAGCAGCTCCAAATCATCAGATGAGCTTGTTCCTTGGGAGAGCCAATGAGAAGCTTGCATGTGTTGCTTGTAGTTCTTTAACTCTTTTTAAACCTTAAAATAAAGCATAAACATTGTTACATTAACTGTAAACTTACATAACTTACAATAACTCTTTCTTTCCTTTTTTCTTCTCTCTCTCTCCTTCCTTACACTGTACAAAATGATTCATGAGGCTTGGAATTTTCATTAAAAAAATTATGTGATTGCTAAAAAGATTTTTTACATGTCGTTAAAAAAATTTCGTTCTGTGTTTCACTTAAAATATTGAGTACATTTTGGTAAAAACTAATTAAAATGTACATCTCCCCTATTTTTCAAGTAAACCAGTGCAATTTTTGGCGTCAATTTAAGACACCATTTTGGCAAAAAAAATGAGAAAACGAGAATTCACATTTATTTTAAGAGAATTGGTTCAAATGGTTTGCAGTTTTAATTGAGTCACAGTTTGTAACACGTGAAGTGATCAAATGTCATTTTTTTGAACGGCATATGAATAGTGAATGTGGAGTCCGGTAAGAGCTAAATTAAGAGAATCTTAGCAGCACCAAATCACCAAATGAGCATTTTCCTTGGGAGAGCCAATGGGAAGCTTGCATGTGTTGCTTACAGTTCTTTAACTTTTTTTTAAACTTCGAAATAAAGCATAAACATTTTTACATTAAGTTTCGTTATAACAAGGATAAATTGAAGTGATTCATCTTAAAATATGGCAATATATATTTAAATAATGCAAATAACCATCTCACCATCAATGTGTCTACTGCTCTTCAGAACGAGGTTGCGGCTGGATTCGACTCCTTTGCTTTCTGGCTGCTAAATGTCTTAGAACTAGAGATGACTATCTAATGACTGGAATCTCTTCGTGAGGAAATATATGGAAATGTTATCAGTCAAGTCTTTAGCATTCAAACCATTAATAATCAAAAAAATTGAGAAAATTAAATTAAAAAGCACAATCCACTAAGAATTGTAAAATTAGTATTGTCAAGCTGAAAACTTCAATATTTTTCACTTAATTTTATCAAGTATGTTCTACTTAAAAGTAATCTCTGAGAAACTGCTTAAATCTAATTTGTGTAATATGTTACCAACATTTTTTTATGTAAATAGCATGTCAGATTTTTTACAGTGTATTCAAACCATCAATAATCGAAGAAACTGAGAAAATTGGGTTTTATTTTCTCAAATTAAAAGGCACAACTCACTAAGAATTGTTAAATGAATAATGTCAGGCTGAATATTTAAAGATTTTTTTACATCATTTTATCAAGTATGTTCTACTTAAAAAGTAAGCTTTGAGAAACTACTTACATATAAGTAGTGTAATACGCAAATTTTTTTTACGTAAATAGCACGTCACATTTTTCACAGAGTACGTTAAAAAAAGTTCCGGTATTCCTGGCGACGGGAACCAAGCGTGGGAATGACGTAGACTAT
Source organism: Paedocypris sp. Pulau Singkep (assembly GCA_017309775.1). Lineage (NCBI taxonomy): Eukaryota > Metazoa > Chordata > Actinopteri > Cypriniformes > Paedocypris > Paedocypris sp. Pulau Singkep. The sequence goes on from MU204420.1 coordinate 9,661,691, forward strand.
TTAACCGGCTTTGTGTTGGTCTGATGCCAATAAACTTGAACTTGAACGTCATCTTCAAACCTCACGGAAGCTCTGGACTCCACGGAATCCACTTCAGACTTCATCAGGGTGTCCCGAGGGTCCGACTTTGATGAAAAACGACGAAAAGCCGCACAATAGCAGCTTTGCTATTAACAGCCTCCTCGATTAGACCAATGAAATGGCCTGAAGACAGACGGGCGACGGTGGCAACGGCGGCGGCATTAAAACACAATTTCCCAAATTAAATTTCAATTTAATGGCACGTTTTATCTTCCGAAAAGTCGCCTGTTTTAGGACCGAACTCAGTGTTTCTCTCAGTCTGTCTGTCTAGTTCTCTCTTCCTCTGCGGTATTCCTGTCTTTTTCTTTTTTTATCTCTCTCTCTCTCTCTCTGTCTCTCTCTCTCTCTCTGTCTCTCTCTCTTTAATGTTTTATGTGGATGTCTGTCGTTCTCTGTGGATGGTCTCTCTCCATTTTTCTGACTTTTCATTCTTGTCTTTCCTTTGCACCTTTCTACCTAACTTGCTCTATTCTTTCCTATATTACTTCCTATTTCCTTCTTTCCTCCCTTACACCCTACTTTTTTCCTTCCTTATACCCCCCTTTTTTGCCTCCTTTCTATTTCTTTCCTTATTTTATTTCTTTCTTTGCTCTTTTCCTTTCTCTTACTCTCTTTCTTTTTTTTTTCTTTTTTCCTTCCTTCCTTACACCCCCTCTCATGATTCTTTTCTCTTTCTTTCTTTTTTTCTTTTTTTCTTTCTTTCTTTCTTTCTTTCTTTCTCTCTCTCTCACTCTCTCCCCTTTTATCTCTTTCTCCTTTTATTTCTCTCTTTATTTCAATCATTCTTTCTTTCTTCCTTTTGTCCTTCCTTCCCTTCTTCCTCCCTTCTTTTCCTTTTTCCTTCCTTCCTTCCTACTTTCCTCCCTTGTTTTCATCTCATTCTTTCTTTCCTTCCTTTCTTCTTTCTGTTCTTCTTTTTCTTTTTTCCTTCCTCCCACCCTTCTTACATCCCTTGCTTACTTTCTTCCTTCGTTCTTTATTTCATATCTCCCTCGTTTCCGTCCTTCCGTCTTTCATGTGGCTCTTATGTGGCACAAGTTTCTCTTTTTTTTTCACTCCAGTTCTTCCGAGGACAACTCTCCAAGGAGGCATTTTTCCACAGCTGCCCTTTGCTGTAACATTTTCATCTGCGTTTCTCCTTTTCGATTTTGTGTGTGTGTGTCTCTCTCTCTCTCTCTCTCTCTCTCTCTCTCTCTCTCTCTCTCTCTCTCTCTCTCTGATATGTTTAGGGTTTTTTTAAGGAGTGCGTTAAAAATCTCTAAGGCACTTTTGTCTCCACATACACACTTCCATGTGTCCATCCATCCGCACCTGTCTCACTCTCCAGGCCACCCACCCACTCCGACATCGATCTATTAGGAAGGGGGGATGATGCCCGCAGGTAGCCACCACCATCCCCTGCTGAAGACATTCCCTTCAAACCCCACAACATCTTGAGAAGAAAGCCTCAGTGTGTGGCTCCATCTCTCCTCAGGCCAAACGAGTCTGTCTGGGTCCAGAAGAGAAGGAGGGATGGAGGAGGAGAGAGCGACAGGTCTCCTGGCTGGTAATGGTGCTGAGGCTGAGGGAGACCCTGCCAAGGATGTTCCACTCGTTTTCTCTCTTTCTCATCCCACATTGCCTTCACTCTTTTTTTTCTGTCTATCTTACCCTGTTGCCGCTCTTTCTCACTCAATCGTTTTCTCTGTCTTGTCAGCGAATTTCGGGCTTTTCTAACTGTTTCCCTTTCGTATTTTTGTGTTGTTACTATTACTCCATCTCTCTTTCCACATCACTCTTTATCCCCTCATTATCTATGTTCTCTTCCCCCTTTCTTCTCATATATTCTCTCTTTTTCTCTTTGCCTCTCTCCTTCATCTTCATTACTTTTTCACTATTATTATCTCTCTCTATCTTTCTATCACTCTTGCTCGCCTATCGCTGTTTCTCACTTTCTTTCCCTCTTTAATATTTCGCTTTCTCAGCTTTCTCTCTCTCCCACTCTCTGTCTCACCCTTTCTCTCTCTCCCTCACCCTCTCTTTCTCACCTCTGTCTGTCTCTCTCTCTCTCTCTCTCTCTCTCTCTCTCTCACCCTCTCTTTCTCACCTCTGTCTCTCTCTCTCTCTCTCTCTCTCTCTCACACCTCTGTCTCTCTCTCTCTCTCTCTCTCTCTCTCTCTCTCTCACCTCTGTCTCTCTCTCTCTTACCCTTTCTCTCTCTCTCTCTTTCTCACCCTCTCTCCCTCTCTTTCACCCTCTCTCTCTCTCTCTCTCTCTCTCTGTCTCACCCTCTCTCTCTCTTTCTTTCTCTCTCACCCTCTCTCTCTCATTCTCTCTCTCTCTCATTCTCTGTCTGCCAAGCGGGATGCACCGACATGCCACTTGAATCCATGTTTGTTTGTCAGCCATTCTGGATTCAAAGTACCAAAGCCATTGAGCTGGATCCAGCAGCTTTGGTAGTGGATGTGAGGGGCTGGATGTATGGAGAGATGTTTGGTTGTTTGATGAGAATTGAACAGTGTGTCAGGGATTCGGGTTAGTTTGTGTTCCTTTATAGGGAAGAAAATCAAACCGCGTCCAAGTTAACGCATAATCTCCACGTAGGGAACCGAAGAAGAATCTAGATTTTTGAAAGAGAAACCTGCTAAAATCTTTACAAACTCATAGAGATATGGATTGGAAGGTGGAGAAGATGAATGCGCATCCAGATGTAAATCTCACAGAAATGTGCATGTTTTGATTCGCAGAACGTTCACAACATTTCACAACTTTGATTCAGTGAATAAGTGGAGTCGACTCAAAAAGTTGAGTAAAATCAGATGACAAATTCTACTTTTTTGTATTTTCTTTCTCTCTCACCCATTCTCTCTCCATCTCTTTCTCTTCTGTTTCTTTCCATTGCTTTCTCTCTCAACAAACTCTCTCTCTTTCTCAACAAACTCTCTCTCTCTCTCTCTCCCTCCTGTCTCTTTCTCTCTTCTGTGTCTTTCCATTACTTTCTCTCTCAACCAACTCTCTCTGTCTGTCTCTTTCTCTCTTTTTCTCTCTCTATTACTCTTGCTCGCTTCACCATTACTGTTTCTCACGTTCTCACCATCCTCCTCTTTTTTTCTCTGCTTTCTCTCCTCTCCCTTTCTCTCTCTCTCTCTCTCTCTCTCTCTCTCTCTCTCTCTCTCTCTCTCTCTCTCTCCCCTTCTCACACACACTCTCTCTCTTCTGCAGGTGTGAGATAACCTGACAAAGTCAAAACATAATTAATGTTTTGTCAGTTAAAGCCATAAAACTAAACACAGGGAAGCGTGCGATCAGCAGACGACAATGATTCAGACACGCACATATACAGTTTTAATTAATGTTCTGGGGGTTGAAGTGAGAAATAAACAGCAGAAAGTTTGTCACGCCATTAAAGGGAATGTTAGGAGTCAGCGCAGACAGAGAGAAGAGCATCAAACCTCTGGTTCAGATAATTCACACGCTTTTCTCCTCTGCTCTTGACGCATCACGCTGACAAACCACTTAAATGGAACTGCAGCAGTATTATGAGAAAAGCAACTTCCATAACGCAACTTAACTAAATGACATCAATCATGGTCAAAATTGTTAAAAAAAAAAATTCGTGTATTGTCAAAATTACTATCCTGATAATTCTGTGAAAAAGTAACATTTTCTAGAAATAGTAAATATGGTGAAGAACGTATAAAACTAATTCAGTCTTGTCTGTCTGGGATTGACTCTAGCTCCCAACGACCCAGAAATAGTATATTGGTTCAGAAAAAGGATGCATGGATGAATTGTCACTCTAAAAGTGGTAAGAGTCTCAATGCTCAGTGTGTGTGTCTGTGTGTTTGTGAACTGTGTTTTTATATTTATTTCATTTCTAATCTGATTTAATCCTGCACTGAACTTTTAAGTCTTTCATGATAATTAAATTCATTCTATTTTTACAGCAATTGTATTTCTTTCCTTGACTTTCTCATGTGCATAAATCACAAATCTTCTTTTCTCACGACTAACAAACACAACCATCTCTTTTATAGTAGTGAAGTTCCCCCCCGACACCACACCTTAAGGCTGCCCACTGCTCCGGGTTTACTTTACTTTATTTTACTTTACAGTCATTTGGCAGACGCTTTTATCCAAAGCGACTTACAAAAGAGATTGTACATGTAATTTCACTGTGTGTGTGTGTGTGTGTGTGTGTGTGTGTGTGTGTGTGTGTGTGTGTGTGTGTGCATCTTCCGTGATGGTCAAATCAGAGTACAATTATGATATGGCTCTATATTGACAAACTCATTCACTTTTAGTGGTGTAAAGTACTTGAGTAAATATGGTTACTTTACTCAAGTAGTTTGACTACTTTGTACTGTATCATAAATAAAAGCAACTTTCATTCTCTACGTGACTACATTTTTAAGTTGAGTATCTGCACTTTTTACTCCAATAAGAATTTCTTGTTTTTCACATTTGGTGTTTTTTGAGCCTAAATTCAGTCGGGGTAAAACACTAACCGTATTTATGCGAATATAAGCACCTGTTTTATTCAAATTTTAGCAGCTCAAAAACTCGCAGGGTGCTTATAATCGCGGATTTTAAATATTCATGTAAACATAGGCGGTCATTCCTTAAATAATGGTTCTAGAGGCAGACGTGCATATGAGTTTTTATGAGTTCAATAACAGAAAGAATAAAACATCGCAACACTTAAAATGTATGTAATTTAGCCAGAAACAAAAAAAAAAATGTTTTCTGTCGAATTTTCTCCTCTCTCTCTCTCTCTCACCTCTCTCTCTCTCTCTTTCTTCTTTTTTTATTCCTAAAATTTTTTTTTTTACAAAAATCAGCAGGTGCTTACATTTGCGTAAATATGATAAGTTCCTTTAAAATCGGATACTGTACATCACGGCTTTCACTCAAGTCTGCTTGAAATCTGTGACTTGTAACTTGTAATGGAGTAATTTTTACGATAAAGCATTTGTACTTTTACTCAAGTATGATTTTCAGCTACTCTTTACACATCTGCTTACTTTCACACTCATTCATTCCGGACTTCCTTTACCTTCTAAACGACCAGTCATGTGTTCAATCCATCACACCGGCTCTTGTTTCTCACAGAAACTCATAAACTGAACAAACTGGGACGGTTTTATTACTGATTAGACTTGACACTAATTCTAACTAAATAATCACAATTTTTTTTTTTTTTTTAATAATTCAGCCGACGTTGAACTAGAACATAACGATGAAAAAACGAAGATGCTGATCTCAGACCCAGATGGTTCCGAAGACCTCAGCACTTCCTTTACATCCTTTCTCATCCATCCACTTTTTACATCGTTCTTCAGTCCTGATCGTTGTCTATATGAAAAAAGCGCAGGATCACGATACTCAAATCTGTTTCGGTCCTAGTGGGAATAGCAATAAATTGGTTTGTGCGAGACAATGCTCTTTATAGACGGCGGGTACGGCCTCCGCGCTCTCATTTGTTCCTCTCCGCCGTGAGGACGGAACCAAACCTGCACTACTTCGCATTTAAATGGGTCAAGGGATTTTTTTTTCCTGTCGTTCTGGGGAGTTGGGTCATCAAATGATTCCAGGCAATGCACACAAGCCCTAAAGAAGTATTACTGTTGTTTTTAAACGATTAAAGTTTCTAATGGATGTGATCTGACGCTTCACTGGGAAAAGCTTCAGACTTGAGACGGACGTCGTGCCCTAAAAAAACCTGTATTGCAGGATAAAACGGGAAAAGGAAGAACGATTCGTGTTTGTTTTAAAACGCAGTCTATTCAAAGTACATATAATAATATATACATATATTAACACTAATTTTTACCTGTTTACATGTATACATTTTTGTATATAAAGTACAAATAATAATATATACGTATATTAACACAAATTTTTACCTGTTTACATATATGTATGTTAAATATATATTCAACACTTATTTTGTGTGCGTGAGAATCAGAAAAAGAAAGAGAGAGAGAGAGAGAGAGAGAGAGAGAGAGAGAGAGAGAGAGAAAGCAAGCGAGAGAGCGAGCAAAAGAGAAAGATAGACAAAAAGTGTGTGTGAAACCAAGACAGAGAGAGAGACTGTGAGAGAAAAAGAAAGAGATAGAAAGAAAGAAAGCAACAGAGAAAGAGAGAAAGATGACGCAAGAAAAAGTGAGCGTAAGAGAGAAAGAGCGAGCAAAAGAGAAAGTGAGACGGAAATTGAATGAAAAGAGAACTAAAGAGAGAAAGGGAAAAAGAGAGAGAGAAAGCTACAGAGCTATAGGGAATGAAAAAGGGGGGGTAGAGAGCAATCGAGAATGACAGAAAGAAAGAGAAAGAGTGAGAAAGCAAGCAAGAGAGAAGATGAACAAAAGAGAAAAAAGAGTGAGAGAAACAAAAAGAGAGTGAGAGATAGTGAGAGAAACATAGAAAGTGAGAGAAAGAGTGAGAGCAATATAGAAAGAGTAAAGAGTGTGAGAGAGAGACAGAGAGAGAGAGAGAGCAATAGAGAATGAGAGACTGAAAGAGTGAGAAAGCAAGCAAGAGAGAGACAGAGAGAGAGAAAGCAAGCGAGAGAGCGAGCAATATAGAAAGAGTAAGAGAGAAAGAGTGTGAGAGAGACAGAGAAAGCTAGAGAGCAATAGAGAATGACAGACTGAATGACAGACATGAGAGAGACAAAGAAAGAGTGAGAAAGCAAGCAAGAGTGAGAGAATCATAGAGAGAGAGAGAAATAAAGAGTGAGAGCAATACAGAAAGAGTGAAAGAGAGAGAGAGAATATAAAAGGGAGAGAGAAACAGAAAGAGAGAGAGATGAGTGAGAGAAACATAGAGAGAGAGAAATAACGAGTGAGAGCAATACAGAAAGAGTGAGTGAGAGTGAGAGAGTTTGTGACTGTTTTAATTGCATTTAATTGCAAGTTTGTTGTTTTTGATGATTCTCCTCTTAATATCGACAGTAAATGATGATGATGATGATGGTGATGATGAAGATTATTAATTAACATTGTTTATTCTGATTTAACTAACATTTGTCTACGAAATGTTTAACACTTCTGTAAGTGTGAACAGCGACGCTACATATTTCTATCACATTTGAAATTAAACTTCGAACTCCAAATTTAAACTCAGAAAACCAGAGCACCGTAAAACGCAAACATTACGCGGCGAAGATTAGACGCAGACTCTAAATCCGTCATTAAACACATTTCAGCCGTTCATATCTTGACTTTAAATCACAGGCCACGTGATTTACGCCGCGGTATAATCCACTCACGGCAGATTTTCACTCTTTAATTTCATCAGCGCCTGTCACATGACCTCCAGAGTCGTGTTTACGGCCCCTACAGGACATTAAGAGTCTGATTCGCTCGCCGCTTTTTCCCAGGAAATCACACGATTGACCTCGAAGAGAGAATCAGGGGGAATGTGCAGACTCTCTCCTCCATTCATCTATGTAAATATATATATATACAGAGAGAAAGAAAGAGAGAGAGAAAGAGAGAGAGAGAGCAAAAGAGAAAAATAGACAAAAAGTGTGTGTGAAACCAAGACAGAGAAATAGCATAAGAGAAAAAGAAAGAGAGAGAGATAGAAAGCAAGCAACAGAGAAGAGAAAGAGTGAGCAAGCAAAAGACAAAGAGAGAAAGATAACGCGAGCAAAAGTGAGAGTGAGAGAGAAAGAGCGAGCAACAGAGAAAGTGAGACGGAAAGTGAATGAAAAGAGAACTAAAGAGAGAGAGAAAGGGAGAGAGCTATAGGGAATGACAGAGGGGGGCGTTAGAGAAAATGACAGAAAGAAAGAGTAAAGAGTGAGAGAGAGAGAGAGAGAGAGAGAGCAATAGAGAATGAGAGACTGAAAGAGAAAGAGTGAGAAAGCAAGCAAGAGAGAGTGAGAGAGAGAGAGAGAGAGAGAGAGAGAGAGAGAGAGAGAGAGAGAGAGCAATAGAGAATGAGAGACTGAAAGAGAAAGAGTGAGAAAGCAAGCAAGAGAGAGTGAGAGAGAGAGACAGAGAGAGAGAGAGAGAGAGAGAGAGCGAGAGAGAGCAATAGAGAATGAGAGACTGAAAGAGAAAGAGTGAGTAAGCAAGAGAGAGTGAGAGAGAGAGAGGAGTGAGAAAAACAGAAAGGGGGAACGTTTGCGGCCTCTCTCCTCCATTGACTCTCTCCTCCACGCCTGGTGATCCCTAAAGCGCTTTAGGATGCACATTTCCAGATAAAGCGTCCAATCTACTGTAAATAAATCCCCTTCTGCTCTCACGTCTACAGTATGACAAGTGTTTATGTGAGAGATTTACTCTTGACTGACAGCCCGACTCGCGGATTAATAACGCGCATCAGTACGGAATCGCTAGCTAACCTGTCGCGGCTAACATGAGAAACGTCTCTGCATTGTTCCTTTTAGCTACTTGTTTTGTAACACATTTTTATCAGAATTTTTGATAAAATTGTGATTAACAATTGGCATTAACTGGTGTGATTTCATAGCAAAGGATATGAATTACGAAAAACAAAGTAATTTACAGTTTTGTAAAGCACACACACACACACACACACACACACACACACACAATACAGTGTCATCGTTTTTGTTAATTCTTCACAATATTGCCCACCACCCATCTATACCACCATAATATACCACCACCATAATAATACAATCAGTATGCTAAAATAATAAAATTACTATTATTTTGCATTTAATTAATCAGAAAAGTTTTTACTATAAAGTTATTTTTGTAAAATCAAGATCTTTGTTAAAAATAGTTGACATACAATACAATAATTGCTTGATCTTGTGTGTATCAATGTGTACAGTGTAAGGAGATATAATGTGTAGATACAAACTTGTATATTTGATATTGATAATATATAAATATACACAGTAATTTAAATATGATATACACATTTAATAATAGTTTATTTATACTCGCAAGTAAAAATACCTATTGAGGATCTCGAGATTTTCCAGGTTTCATTTATTTTCACGGGAGGCTGAGAAATGTAATAGAATAGGACGTTTTTTTTCTCACAGGTTTGTCTGCTTAATAAAACTTTCAAATTCATTTCTCTCTTTTTTTTCATTCCGAGCAACAAAGTAATTATAACCAGGTCAAAGACTCTATCAAGGATGAAATGCTTTTCTTAGCTCTTAATTTGGTTTGTCCTTGACTAATTCACACATACTTTTTTTTTGCCCCAGTCTCTGTAATATCTTTTTTTTTACTGTCCATATATTATGTCTGTGTTTGAAAAAAAGAAGAAGAGAAATGTTCTAAAAACAGGCCTTTGGTATGTGAGAAAGAGTCACATGACCAGGATTTGCACTTGGGGGAATCCTGTCAGGCGACTCTGTCCTCAAGCTGCAATTTACTTCCCAATTATTGTTATTACTCGCAGACAGAAAGAGACATAGAAAACGTTTATTGGTTAAAAAACGGAACTGAACAGGGAGTGAACAACCCATTGTGCGGTTACAGTTAGTGTACGTTAGTTTCAACAGCGTTGCAATTGGATACGCAGAAAATATACGTTACGTTTTAACACTTTCAAGCGTCTTTTTTTTGCTACAGCCAGAACATTTACCACGCTGAAAAATCACAGAAAATGCATAAAAAACTGAAGAGCATCTACTGAAGACATTGTCCATCCCAGTATGGCATGACTTGGGACCACTGAAGGATTGATAGCCAACCAATCAGAGAGCAGGACTCATTTACACTCTCACTCACCTCTATGGACAATTTTCCAAATTCTGTGTTGGATGTTCCAAAAAATGTGTTGGATAGTGGGAGGAAACTGGAGACCTGGATCAAGCATAAGCAAGCGTGGGAGAACATGCCAGTTCCATACAGACAGACTCAGACCGGGCCTTGAACACGATTCACGGGTCGATATTGCTGAGTGGTGACCCCTACACTATCCCCTACACCACCGTATACCGATTGGCATCACAATTCAATCTTTACACCCTCACTAGTTGGGAAAACCAGCAAGTGGCAGAATTGCCCATTCCCAAAAAATTGCCCAACCCTTGGTGATTAGGACTTGTGTTCAAGCCTTGAGCCGTGATTTTCCGGGGATCAGTGTCTTGCTCAAGGACACTCCTGTGAAACTCACCGGACTGGGATTTGAACATGCAACACCGCCCCAACAAACTGCAAACTGGGATTTGAACATGGGACTTGAACTCCAATTTTCAACCAATGGACCGCAATTAGCACCTTCTCAAGTCGGCGTCAAATGGATCCATGTCCTGCTGATGCCGCACAGAAGAGACAATAATCCTTGCTGGGGGAGTGTGAGGGCCACCAGGAAGAAGATGACGTAGCTCGAAATAGTGTTGATTCCAGCAGGATGGAGATGATGTCACTCGGAGGAGTGTCGATGCCACCAGGATGGAGATGACGTACCACGGAGGAATGTCGATGCCCCAAGGGAAGAACATTGTGTTCAGAGGAGTTTCCCTCCCTCTTGCCCCTTGGCTTCCTGGAGCATCCAGCTTCTCTGTGATGTCTTCTCCTGGTCCCATCTGAAGATCCGGGGCATTGGCCTTGTTGAGGGTTGAATGGTGTCGCCTCACTTCCGCTCCGCAGGAGGAAGACTCATCTTCACCAATGACTTTGTAGTGTTAGCGTGCCAGAGGAGACTTGCCTCAGTGAGTTGGGTTCTCCCTAGGCTTATTTGCTCTCACCTCGCCAGAGAGGTTTTGTTTTCCTAGCCACTGTCGCAATTGCAGCTTGCTCTTCTGGTCCAAGTCCTAGTCTGAACACCGATGAACACATTTGCATATGACTTTGTTGTTCCTACGCTCACCATAGCGACTTTGAGTTGGTCTTGGACTGAGAACAGCGCTTGAACTGGAACTGGACGGCCATTAGCACCTTCTCAAGTCCTCAAACGGATCCACGTTCTGCCGATGCCGCACAGAAGAGCCAATAATCCGAGATTGATGCTTCTCAGCCATTTTACCCGGTAAAATGAATCACTCCCGCCGACTTCCTCCTCCACCGTCTCTCTCTTCTCTCCCTAAATAGCTGTAAAGTGTTTGTACCCTCGTTCCCCGTTCCTCTCCTGATCTTCTCGCCGCCATGCCACATAAATGGAAGCTCGCGTGTGCCGGTATCGAACCCGCCGTCTGCAGTCGCTATTATCTTCAGCTACAAAGTCAAGTCAGGCATGTAACCCATTTCAAGAGTCGCGTCCCTTCAAGCAGGAGATGCGCTTCGCTCTCATTCCAGACTCTTTAATACCATCAAGGTGATATAAAAAAAGACAATATTTTTACTGACTTCCCGGTGACGCACGACGCCTCTCTAGCCGTTGTGTTTTCTATAAAAAGCTGAAAACTGGAGCCTGTATTATTTATGACTATTGAGCGTCGGCCGTGTAACACTGCTAAGGACACATTTAACAATGTTATAACTCCTTGGGGAGCTCCTCCGACGCCTTCGATTTATCACCGACTAAACAGTCTGGAGCTGGGACGTGCTGCGCTGCTTATGTGCTTTTATAGCACGTGTGTTTTATCTTGCGTAGCCACCACTCGTCCAGTAGTGGACTGGCTTGGGCTGTGTGATGTAGACTTTACACTACAATCAGTCGAGATTGTTGGGAGAAGTGTGTTTTTGGTGAGATGGCTAGGGTCGCTTCTGGACCAATCAGGAGAGAGACGACTTGCCTTCTCGAGTTAGAATTTCTGAAAAATTGTTAGCTTGTTAGGTTTCGTTTTCTACATAGGTCTGCTTTTTACGTAAAGTCATCTTGCGTTTTTTTTATGTGTTGCCTTGTTTCAGTCTTTTATGTCGTAGTCTTTGATAAATTAAAGACTTTTCTTTTGCTTTCTTCATATCTTTCTTCAAAATAATATTATAATCTGTGGAATCAGATTAGTTATAAAATTAGCAAAGGTGAATTTCTAAGAAACGAACACAAATGCTTTCTTCACGTTTCCGTTTGAAAATTTTTCTTTCCGCATATGATTTTCTCAATTTTTTGTTTCTTTCTTATTTTCTGCGTTTGGACTTCTGGCACAAGCTTCATGTGAGGAAGAATATCAAGCGACCCTTATTTCTCATTGGCTGGTGAGAATGTGATTGGCAGCTGTTCGAACAAAAGGTGTGGGACGAACGAAAAACATCTGAAGCGCAAAAATAAAGTTTCAAATGAAAACGTGAAAATTGCAAGCGAAAAGTTGTATTCTGGACCAACCAGGAGAGAGACGATGCTGCGTCAACCACCTCATCGCAGTTATTTGGTAGATTGCCATTTTTTTTTTTTTTGCTTCCTTCATGTCTTTGCATGAAGAATGTTTGTTTAAAGTTTCAAACAATAATGTAGATTGCACGCGAAAAAATAAATTTCTGTTTGATAATTTCGGCTGAAATCTAGATTTAGTCAACTCTTGCTAATGAGATGGCTTTTAAAAAATATTAACACGCACACACACACGCACACACACACACACACACACACACACACTGCAATATAGACTCTCTCTCTCCTTCTCTCTGTCTCTCTCTTTCTATTCGTCTCTATCTCTCTATCCATCTTTCTCTATATCTCTCTGTCTCTCTATTTGTCTCTCTCTCTCTCTTTGTCTCTCTCTCTCTCTTTGTCTCTCCAACTCTCTTTGTCTCTCTCTCTCTCTCTCTCTCTTTCTCTCTCTCTCTCTCTCTCTCTCTCTCTCTCTCTGAGCAAAATGTCGTTCAGAATAATCTCACACATGTACATTTAAGAACTGTATTTGTTACTCTGAGACAGAGAGACTGTCCCGACTCTACAGAAATGTGACAGTGCTCCCCCTAGTGGAGCCTCCAAACCACCCTGCCGCGCTTCAGATAATCATAAATGTGTTCTAAATAAAAGAATTCAAGGCTTGAACACATCAAGTGGTTCCCGACCGAGTGTTTGAGCAGCACAGAAGAGACGCGGCGCTCCTAACATTAGCTTAATCCTGATGTTCTGTCCAGACGCTTGATTGTGTGAAGCTAATAATAGACAAATCTTACTGCTTTTAAACCTGGACCGCCGGATCACAATTAAAGTGCATTTATTTACACCAGCTCTGAACTCCGAGAAGCGAGTGATGGTAAGAGGAAGCGTGACACACCATGCTGGAATGAAACGAAGAGAGAAATAGAGAGGGAAAGCACATGAAAAGAAAGTCTTAAAGAGTGACAGGGAAGAGAATCGCGGATTATAAAGCAGAAAGAATCAAGCAATAAACAAAGAAAGAGTGTATAGACAGTGAAGGAGAAGCAGAAATGGAGAGATAGAAAAAGAGAAAGACAGGAAGAGATAAAAAGAGGAAGTGGGGATGGAAAGATTGAGATGAGTCTTTTTTTCTTTCATTCTCTTTTTCTTCATTTCTTTCTTTCTTTCTTGTTCTTTATGCCAACTTCTTTGCTTGTTTTTCTTCCTTTTCCATCCATCTTCCCACAGTTCAAAAGCAACAATCAGATGCATCAGATGCTAATTAAAAACACTTTCTTTCTTTCTTTCTTTCTTTCTTTCTTTCTTTTGCTTTCTCTTACATATTCTCTTTCATTATCTCTTTCTTTCTTTTTTTCTTTTTTGTCTAATTCCTTTAAGATTTTATTTTCTGTTACTTTCTTCTATTTCTCTTTGTCCTTTCTTCCTTTCTCTTTTTCTTCCTTTCATCCATTACTTCCTTCCTTTCTTTCTTGTCTCTGCCATTTGTTTCTTTTGTTTGGTTTGCTTTCTTTTGAATCTTTTTCCAAAAGCAAGCTCTGTGATTGGCCAGGTACTAATCGAATGCTACCATCAAATGCTAATATAAAAACAAGTTTCTTTCTTTCTTATTTTCTTTCCTTCCTTTTTTCTTTCTTTCTGTCTTTCTTTCTTTCTTCTTTTTCTCTTTCATTTGTTTCTTTTTTTCTTTCTCATCTTTTTCCCACAGTCCAAAAGCAAGCTCTGTGATTGGCTAGCCACTAAGGCCCAGCGCATTTTTTTTAGCGCCGAGTTTCTCCAAATATTGCGGGGATGGAGAGATTGAGATGAGACAGAAAATGACAAAGTAATTACTAAAATCGACTAAAAAAAAATCAAATCAAGTTTTATGTGTCACATACATATACATACATGGTATATTATGCAGTGAAATGCTTTTTACAGTCACCCAGCTTTGTTTTTTTTTTTTAGTAGTAGTGTAACATATAGAAATGTAGAAAAGAACAATATAATAAGAAATAATACGAAACAAAAATGACAATGAAAGTACAATACAATAAAATACAACATGATGCAATAAGACGTAAAATAGGACTGTAAAATAATCAAAATGTAAAATAAAAACATAAAATTACAATAGAAATACAATAAACTGTAAGTGGGAGTAAAGTGATCAGAGTCTGCAGAGAAAGTGAGCAGAAAATAAGATAAAAGTTAAAAAGTGATAAAGTGTAAAGTATAAAGTGACTCATGTAAACAAGTTTTTTCTTTAGTTGGGATGAAAAAAGCACAAATTTCAGTGTCAATTAAAATTTGTAATGTACAGTAGCCTACAGTATCATTGTTTAAAAGGCAAGCTGCGTTTTTTTTTTTTAAAGCATGACTTTAATTAAATGTGAAAATATCATATCTAGTATATTAAGTTTATTAAAAACCATCTAATTAAAATGTATAATGTATAGTGTTACATTAATCTACAATTATAATAATGCTAAAAACATACTGTAATGTGAACTGATTGATTCTAGGGATCATTTTTCAGTTTGCTATTGGAAACTCATTTTAACAGATATTTTTCTAGGACAAACAATTTGTCACGGCAAAAAACAAATGAAAAAAAAATCCACGAATCATTCTTCCAATATTTCTCCATGACACCGGGCCACATGCGAGATGAATAACACACCCTTCATATTAAAAGTCCCCGGTGTTTAGGACTGTGATGTAATAGATGTAACGAATGGTCCATGTTCAGAGTCACGTGACCTTCCATAAAGCCACATTGTTGCCATAAATCAACCAATCAGGACTCGCCAGATGATCAAAACCTGATGATTTCAAGGAAGCGAATGTTGTTCAAGCAGGATAATTGACCTGGAGACCAGCAGAAGCTGTTTCTGAAGTGATTGTTTCTGTTGCGTATATCAGTGCTGATAAAGGCCAGTTTAAAAGCGACCAATCATAAGCACGAGAGACGATTCTACGTGACAACTGGACCATTGCGCTAGATATGGACAATATGGGGGAAAAATCCTTTTTAAACTTTTTACCATCAGATGCTAATGGAAAAACATATTTCTCTCTTTCCTTTTTTTTCTCTTTCTTTCTTTCTTTCTTTCTTTCGTTCTTCCTTTCTTTCTTTCTTTCTTTCTTTCTTTTGCTTGTTTTTCTTTCTGTTCCATCCTTCTTCCCAGTCCAAAGGCAACCATCAGATGTATCAGATGCTAATGTAATAACACCTCTTTCTTTCTTTTTTCTTTCTTTCTTTCTTAGTTTCTTCTTTTTCTCTTTCATTTGTTTCTTGCTTTTTTTGCTCTTTCTTTTTCTATTGTTTTTCTTTTCTTTCTTTCTTTCTTTTCTCTGTAGTGCTCTTTCTTTCTTTCCTTCCTTTAACCTAACTTGTTTTTTCTTTCCTTTGTTTCTATCTTTTTTTCTAATTTTTTTTTTTTCAATTTTTTTACTTCCTTTCTTTCTTCCTTTCTTCCTTTTCATCTTTCTTTCTATCTTTATAACCAGATGCTACCATCAGATACTAATGTAAAAACAAATTTCTTTCTTTCTTTCTTACTTTCTTTCTTTCTTCCTTCCTTCCATCATTGTCTCTTTTTGATTTTGGGTTTTTTTTTTATCTCTTTCCCACAGTCCAAAAGCAAGCTCTGTGATTGGCCAGCCACACATTCTGCTTCAGGCCTAAGGTTGCTGAGATTGGCTTCTTGTAACCCAGAAATGGTGTGAGCAATTGAAAATGAATGGAAAATATACGTATACAGCATATATATATATATACATTTTTATTTATTTATTTATTTTTTAACAGGTGGTTAACAATTATCATTTATCGTTGCGGTGATGTCACGGTGGGCCATAGCAGATCGACCAATCAAAATCAATTTCTTTACAAAAAGCTTCCTCGGCCCACTCCTCCCAATCACAAAACTGCACCAGGACCACTGAGGAGAAAGTGAGATGTATTTGGCTTTTGAATTAGACTTTGGCTTTTGAAATTAGAATTTCTTACATTGATCAGACTCTGCAAGAACCTTCGATATTGGGTGGAAACTCCCGCGTGGTATCTTCAACTTTATGACCATTACTCACTAGCCGGCACGGAACCATTCAGTGGCGCCACGAGAGTGAAGCTGGCGAGGTCAAAGGTCACGCTGACATGAGGAGAAATAAGAGGTTAAGCGTGGAGCTCCTCTTTAACCCTTTAAGGAGAGGTCTCGGACATGATGCCGGCGCTGTGATGGCAGGTTATCTGTGGCTTCAGGAGATGACATAAGCAGAGAAAGTGGTTTGGTGTTTCTTCAGCATCACTTTGACGAGCGCGCGGCGGTAAAATCAGAGCTAGCAGTTCCTTAGCAACCAAACAAACTCTGTGCTTCCCTCGCTCGCTCGCTCGGCTGCACCTTGGTATTTCCCCAGGTTGGAATTTATAGAATTATCAATCCTGTTTGATGTGCTGAGAGGAGCAATTTGGACAATTGTTGAGCGAGAGAGAGAGAGAGAGAGAGAGAGAGAGAGAGAGAGAGAGAGAGAGAGAGAGAGAGAGAGAGAGAGAGAGAGAGAGGTGGTGTGTGTGTGTGTAGAGGAATCTCTGTGTCAGGGGAAATAAGAGCAGTGCAGAGTCAGGAATCTCCAGCATGTGCAGCGTGTGTGAGGTGTGAGAGGTGCTGCAGTACTCAGGGTCTCTCCTCCCTCACTGCAGTCACACCACCGCTGCATACAGAACACTCTCGGCCAGCAATGCTGTCTCACTCTGAATCTCAGCCTCTCACTCCTATCATCAGTGTCTCACTCTGAACATTCTCGTCTCACTCCAATCATCAACGTCTCACTCCTATCATCAGTGTCTCACTTTTTCCATCAACGTCTCACTCTTTCCATCAGCGTCTCACTCTTATTATCAGTCTAACTCCTATCACCAGCTTCTCACCTTTTCCATCAGAGTCTCACTCTTATTATCAGTCTAACTCATATCATCAGCATCTCACTGTTGTCATCAGCATCTCACTCCATCATCAGAGTCTCACTCTTATCATCAGTGTCTCACTCCTATCATCAGCGTCTCACTCTTGTCATCAGCGTCTCACTTTGAACACTAGCGTCTCACTCCTGACATCACACTGAGATGCACAAGCATAAATAATGACTTGCTTTGTTAACTATTTTTTAACTTATCAATATTTTTATATAGGGATGTAATGTTCTCATTGTCTGACCTACACAACCCACACACACACACACACACACACACCCTCACTCTGTAATTCAGTGTGTGTGTAATGAGTGTTTTGGGGTGTGTGTTTGATTTCTGCTGTGATCCCACTGCGGACCCCGGTGTTGCTAAGATACGCTGGGCTTATATTAGATTATCTTATCTGTTACTATATTTTCTTCTGCACCGTGAAACCTTTATTAATTTGGAAATGTACCCAGCTGCCGAATTAAGATTCTCTCTCCTCTTTACCGCTCTCTCTCTCTCTGTTTCTGCCTCCCTCTCTCTCTCTCTCTCTCTCTCTCTCTCTCTCTC
>MU204420.1:9679569-9727547 GCA_017309775.1 Paedocypris sp. Pulau Singkep
TCTCTCTCTCTCTCTCTCTCTCTCTCTCTCTCTCTCTCTCTCTCTCTCTCTCTCTCTCTCTCTCTCTCTCTGAGCAAAATGTCGTTCAGAATAATCTCACACATGTACATTTAAGATCTGTATTTGTTACTCTGAGACAGAGAGACTGTCCCGACTCTACAGAAATGTGACAGTGCTCCCCCTAGTGGAGCCTCCAAACCACCCTGCCGCGCTTCAGATCATCATAAATGTGTTCTAAATAAAAGAATTCAAGGCTTGAACACATCAAGTGGTTCCCGACCGAGTGTTTGAACAGCACAGAAGAGACGCGGCGCTCTTAACATTAGCCTAATCCTGATGTTCTGTCCAGACGCTTGATTGTGTGAAGCTAATAATAGACAAATCAACTTCCTGCTTCTAAACCTGGACCGCCGGATCACAATTAAAGTGCATCTATTTACACCAGCTCTGAACTCCGAGAAGCGAGTGATGGTAAGAGGAAGCGTGACACACCATGCTGGAATGAAACGAAGAGAGAAATAGAGAGGGAAAGCACAGGAAAAGAAAGTCTTAAAGAGTGACAGGGAAGAGAATCGCGGATTATAAAGCAGAAAGAATCAAGCAATAAACAAAGAAAGAGTGTATAGACAGTGAAGGAGAAGCAGAAATGGAGAGATAGAAAAAGAGAAAGACAGGAAGAGATAAAAAGAGGAAGTGGGGATGGAAAGATTGAGGTCTTTTTTCTTTCATTTAGAGTCTTTTTTCTTTCATTCTTTTTTTCTTCATTTCTTTCTTTCTTTCTTGTTCTTTATGCCAACTTCTTTGCTTGTTTTTCTTCCTTTTCCATCCATCTTCCCACAGTTCAAAAGCAACCATCAGATGCATCAGATGCTAATTAAAAACACTTTCTTTCTTTCTTTCTTTCTTTCTTTCTTTTGCTTTCTCTTACATATTCTCTTTCATTATCTCTTTCTTTCTTTTTTTCTTTTTTGTCTAATTCCTTTAAGATTTTATTTTCTGTTACTTTCTTCTATTTCTCTTTGTCCTTTCTTCCTTTCTCTTTTTCTTCCTTTCATCCATTACTTCCTTCCTTTCTTTCTTGTCTCTGCCATTTGTTTCTTTTGTTTGGTTTGCTTTCTTTTGAATCTTTTTCCAAAAGCAAGCTCTGTGATTGGCCAGGCACTAATCGAATGCTACCATCAAATGCTAATATAAAAACAAGTTTCTTTCTTTCTTATTTTCTTTCCTTTTTTCTTTCTTTCTGTCTTTCTTTCTTTCTTCTTTTTCTCTTTCATTTGTTTCTTTTTTTCTTTCTCATCTTTTTCCCACAGTCCAAAAGCAAGCTCGGTGATTGGCTAGCCACTAAGGCCCAGCGCATTTTTTTTAGCGCCGAGTTTCTCCAAATATTGCGGGGATGGAGAGATTGAGATGAGACAGAAAATGACAAAGTAATTACTAAAATCGAATAAAAAAAAATCAAATCAAGTTTTATGTGTCACATACATATACATACATGGTATATTATGCAGTGAAATGCTTTTTACAGTCACCCAGCTTTGTTTTTTTTTTTTAGTAGTAGTGTAACATATAGAAATGTAGAAAAGAACAATATAATAAGAAATAATACGAAACAAAAATGACAATGAAAGTACAATACAATAAAATACAACATGATGCAATAAGACGTAAAATAGGACTGTAAAATAATCAAAATGTAAAATAAAAACATAAAATTACAATAGAAATACAATAAACTGTAAGTGGGAGTAAAGTGATCAGAGTCTGCAGAGGAAGTGAGCAGAAAATAAGATAAAAGTTGAAAAGTGATAAAGTGTAAAGTATAAAGTGACTCGTGTAAACTAGTTTTTTCTTTAGTTGGGATGAAAAAAGTAAGAATTTCAGTGTCAATTAAAATTAGTAATGTACAGTAGCGTACAGTATCATTGTTTAAAAGGCAAGCTGCGTTTTTTTTTTTAAAGCATGACTTTAATTAAATGTGAAAATATCATATCTAGTATATTAAGTTTATTAAAAACCATCTAATTAAAATGTATAATGTATAGTGTTACATTAATCTACAATTATAATAATGCTAAAAACATATGTGAACTGATTGATTCTAGGGATCATTTTTCAGTTTGCTATTGGAAACTAATTTTAACAGATATTTTTCTAGGACAAACAATTTGTCACGGCAAAAAACAAATGAAAAAAAAATCCACGAATCATTCTTCCAATATTTCTCCATGACACCGGGCCACATGCGAGATGAATAACACACCCTTCATATTAAAAGTCCCCGGTGTTTAGGACTGTGATGTAATAGATGTAACGAATGGTCCATGTTCAGAGTCACGTGACCTTCCATAAAGCCACATTGTTGCCATAAATCAACCAATCAGGACTCGCCAGATGATCAAAACCTGATGATTTCAAGGAAGCGAATGTTGTTCAAGCAGGATAATTGACCTGGAGACCAGCAGAAGCTGTTTCTGAAGTGATTGTTTCTGTTGCGTATATCAGTGCTGATAAAGGCCCATTTAAAAGCGGCCAATCATAAGCATGGGAGACAATTCTACGTGACAACTGGACCAGTGCGCTAGATATGGACAATATGGGGAAAAAATCCTTTTTAAACTTTTTACCATCAGATGCTAATGGAAAAACATATTTCTTTCTTTCCTTTTTATTCCTCTTTCTTTCTTTCTTTCTTTCTTTTTTTCTTTCGTTCTTCCTTTCTTTCTTTCTTTCTTTCTTTCTTTCTTTCTTTCTTTCTTTCTTTTGCTTGTTTTTCTTTCTGTTCCATCCTTCTTCCCAGTCCAAAGGCAACCATCAGATGTATCAGATGCTAATGTAATACACCTCTTTCTTTCTTTTTTCTTTCTTTCTTTCTTAGTTTCTTCTTTTTCTCTTTCATTTGTATCTTGCTTTTTTTGCTCTTTCTTTTTCTAATTTTTTTTCTTTTTCTTTCTTTTCTTTTTTTCTGTTTATTGCTATCTTTCTTTCTTTCTTTCCTTCCTTTAACCTAACTTATTTTTTTTCCTTTGTTTCTATCTTTTTTCTATCTATTTTTTCAATTTTTTACTTCCTTTCTCTTTTTCCTCTCTTTCTTCCTTTCTTCCTTTTCATCTTTCTTTCTATCTTTATAACCAAATGCTACCATCAGATGCTAATGTAAAAACACATTTCTTTCTTTTTTTTCTTTCTTTCTTTCTTTCTTTCTTTCTTTCTTTCTTTCTTTCTTTCTTTCTTTCTTTCTTTCTTTCTTTCTTTCTTTCTTTCTTTCTTTCTTTCTTTCTTTCTTTCTTTCTTCCTTCCTTCCTTCCATCATTGTCTCTTTTTGATTTTGTTTTATCTCTTTCCCACAGTCCAAAAGCAAGCTCTGTGATTGGCCAGCCACAAATCCTGCTTCAGGCCTAAGGTTGCTGAGATTGGCTTCTTGTAACCCAGAAATGGTGTGAGCAATTGAAAATGAATGGAAAATATACGTATACCGCCATATATATATATATATATATATATATATATATATATATATATATATATATATATATATATATATATATATATATATATATATATTTTATTTTATTTTTTTATTTTTTTATTTATTTATTTTTTAACAGGCTGTTAACAATTATCATTTATCGTTGCGGTGATGTCACGGTGGGCCATAGCAGATCGACCAATCAAAATCAATTTCTTTACAAAAAGCTTCCTCGGCCCACTCCTCCCAATCACAAAACTGCATCAGGACCACTGAGGAGAAAGTGTGATGTATTTGGCTTTTGAAATTAGAATTTCTCACATTGATCGGATTCTGCAAGAACCTTCGATATTGGGTGCCAACTCCCGCGTGGTATCTTCAACTTTATGACCATTACTCACTAGCCGGCACGGAACCATTCAGTGGCGCCACCAGAGTGAAGCTGGCGAGGTCAAAGGTCACGCTGACATGAGGAGAAATAAGAGGTTAAGCGTGGAGCTCCTCTTTAACCCTTTAAGGAGAGGTCTCGGACATGATGCCGGCGCTGTGATGGCAGGTTATCTGTGGCTTCAGGAGATGACATAAGCAGAGAAAGTGGTTTGGTGTTTCTTCAGCATCACTTTGACGAGCGCGCGGCGGTAAAATCAGAGCTAGCAGTTCCTTAGCAACCAAACAAACGCTCACTCGCTCGCTCGCTCGGCTGCACCTTGGTATTTCCCCAGGTTGGAATTTATAGAATTATCAATCCTGTTTGATGTGCTGAGAGGAGCAATTTGGACAATTGTTGAGCGAGAGAGAGAGAGAGAGAGAGAGAGAGAGAGAGAGAGAGAGAGAGAGAGAGATGGGTTGAATGTGTGAGAAGAGAGAGAAAGAAGACGGGATATAGAGAGGGAGTTATAACCTTTAATATCATCAGATGCTTTCCATTTTCTTTCTTTCTTTCTTTCTTTCTTTCTTTCCTTTCTCCTCTATCCAGCCTTTGTTCATTCCTTATTTGTTTCCATTCTTCTTTTTTATCATTTTACACTTTTCTTCTTTCTTTTCTTAATTTGTATTTTTCCTTCCTTCCTTTCTTCTTTTTATCCTTTCCTTATTTTTCCCTTCTTTCCTTATTTTACTCTTCAATCCTTTTAAAAAAATAAGAAGGATACAAATTAAACTAAATGTTTTTCTTTTCCCCCTCTCTGTTTTTCTTTCAGTTTTATACATTTCTTTCTTTCTCTCTTTCTTTTTTCATTTCTTCCCTTCTTTATTTGTTCTTTTTTATTCCTTACTTATTTTGATATTTACTTATCTTTCCTATCTTCTATCTGGATGTTCTGTCTATATTGTTTTTTGTTGAAGATAAAAACAAAACACGAGGGGTTTTTTTCCTCTTTTCTCTGTTTTTTTTTTTACAGTTGTATACCTTTCTAGTCTCTCTTTTTCTGTTAGTGTTTCTTTCTTACTCTCATTTTTCCCATTACTTTTTTTCTTTTTTGTCTCTCAAATGTAGCATGCAGCAACCACGACGTTCAGTTGTTTCTTTTTTATTTCCATATTCCAGCTCTTTCATATTTTAAGTCTTGATAGAAAAGGACTGCTGAAGGTTATATTAGCGTGTGTGTGTGTGTGTGTGTGCGTGTGTGTGTGTGTGTGTGTGTGTGTGTGTGTGTGAGCCCACATTCAAGAACTATAAGAGAAGGAATCCCAGCAGACAAAGTGACATTTCTAATAAAACACGGCGTAGAAACTGACTGAGTGAAGGAAAGTGTGAAACCTGCAGATCTTTCACGTCTTGTGAAACGTTTCGTGGACACTTCCATTCTACAGTAAAATCAAAGCTAATCATCAGCGCCGTCAGAGAATGTCACTAATTTATGTCAAACAATTGCGTTTCAAAATGTTATATTTTTATTTTTCGTGAGCCAAGCAAATTTTTCTTTGAATTGCCAAAACCTGATGAAGACATTCCAACATCACAAAAACCTTGAAATGGAAAGCATTCAGTACGTCTATTAAAGGTAGATTAATAGATAGAATCATTTGACAGGAAGATCCATCCATTCATCCATCCATCCATCCATCCATCCAAGAAATGTCCCCCTAATGGGATAAATAAAGTCATTCAAAGTCATCCGTTCATTCTTCCTTCCTTCACCTTGTACTGAAAATGGACGCAACAACACACACGACACGCTTTAAAAAAGATGGACATTATTTATTACCACTCAATAACTCACAGAAATAAAAGTTCCAATAGAAAAATGGAAACATGCATACAATATGAGGAAGAGTTTCTAATAAATATATAAAAAACACATACAAGATGGATAAAAGATAAACATTACAAAACAGAAAGTGGAACATCTTTTGGAATATCGCTCTGAAACTGTGCTATAAAGTTCAAAACATGACTTTAAAGTTTACTCTGTCGCATTTGTTACAAGGATTTTAATATGTAAATATTACCGTTTAAAAAAATCTCTAATTTATGTTTTAATTA
Organism: Paedocypris sp. Pulau Singkep; assembly: GCA_017309775.1. Classification (NCBI taxonomy): domain Eukaryota; kingdom Metazoa; phylum Chordata; class Actinopteri; order Cypriniformes; genus Paedocypris; species Paedocypris sp. Pulau Singkep. The sequence continues at coordinate 9,685,521 of MU204420.1, forward strand.
TTACATTTATTTTATTAACAGTGGCATTTTTTTTTTCAAACATAACATGATTTTAATAGTGAATAATATGAATCAAATTTGGAATGATATGTAAATATATTTAATATCTAAGCTTTTCAGGAATGTCAATAAACAGGAATTTTTTTTTACTAGTTAATCACACTTCCTCGACCAAATTAAATGTGATTAATTGTGATTATTGCAAAAATTATGATAATTTTATTATTATTATTATTATTATTATTATTATTATTATCATCATCATCATCATCAATATTATTATTAATAATAAATGCATTAAACAAATACATAACTGAAGCTAGTAATATTGAATAGTTAAGTGTAAAATATGAATTAATGTAAACTCACCACAAAATAAACACTTTAATGTAATAGAACAAAAACATGGAAGCGCACGAGTTAACGCGTTAACTTTGACAGCCGTAATTTTGAATAACATTAGGTAAAACACACTACAATGCAAATACTCTGAATTTAAATAAACCACCTAACTTTATCGGGATTTCATTCATCCATCCATCCATCCATTACAGTTTGAAATAACTCTGATCACTTCAGTTAAATAAAGCTGATTTAAAACTGAGCTTCAAATCAACAGATCCGCAAATAAAAATATACATGAGGTCATCAAGCAAAGTTCCTGAAGAGCAGAGAGACGAGGAACGATGAAACGCCGCAGCATCTTCACGCACGGACACGGAAAGGTCACAATGAAGAATCCACACCACAACGGAGCAGAAGATTGCCTGGCGCTGTCAGAAGAAGTGATGCTTTCTCAGCGTCTGCTGGTCTTGAGTGACAGACGTCCTGCGTTATTGCACACGCTCTCATTTCCCTCTCGCCTCAGCTCATTTCACTCCTCTCTTCATCGCTGGAAAGTGTGGTGGAATCTTTTAGAAAGAAACACACCAGGCGCTAAACAGAAAAGAACGAGGGCGAAAAAGTCCCTTGGAAAATTAACAAACCATATCATTGGTGTGTGTGTGTGTTTAAGTTCAGACTGAAATGTATCTCCCTCCAAAATAAAAAGAAAGAAGTGTCAAATTAGTTAAAATGGATCAACATCTTTCCATTTATTCAATTTGAATTGACTCCAGCGTCAAAAATTCAACTGTGTGTATGTGCACTATGTGTGTGTGTTTACTGTAATGACTAAATAATACTTCACACTAAAAAAAATAAACAACAAAAAAAATAACTAAATTCAAGAGTTAAAAAAATGTACATATATAAATAAACATAATATACAAATTTATATACAAAATATACAAAAAAAGTATATGTAACAAAAATATATTGCGAAAAAACACACAACTTGAAAATTGATGAAAAAAATTGATGAAAAAAAGAACGTACAATAGTATAGTAAATAACAATATAATATATAAAATATATATTTATAAACAGTATATGAAATATAATATATGTAAACTCTAAAGCTGTAGTTTTCAGGTTGCTCCATCAGTTGTGAATGTTTTAGGCTAAAAATGTGTGTGTGTGTGTGTGTGTGTGTGTGTGTGTGTGTGTGTGTGTGTGTGTGTGAGAGAGAGAGAGAGAGAGAGAGAGAGAGAGAGAGAGAGAGAGAATTAAAGTGTGTTGAAGTTGTGAGATCCCCTGCCATTAAACAACACAACTAGAAAATTGATGAAAAAGATTGATAAAAAAAAAGGATTCAGTTGGAAAGCTGAAATTAAATTCAAGCAAAGCTTCAAACGAAACATCAAGTTAAAACGAAGAACATTTTATAGAGCAAATCTTTTCCATTTGCTGAATCAGTTTCAATTAAATTGTTTGGTCAAAACCCAAAATAGAAATATTGCGTCCCACTATTAATGTGAAATAATATTAGCCAGAAAAAATTGCCATGTTGTAAATGCTGTGAGTATGTCTGTCTGTGTGTGTGTGTGTGTGTGTGTGTGTGTGTGCGTGTGCGTGTGTGTGTGTGGGTGTGTGTGTGTGTGTGTGTGTGTGTGTGCGTGTCTATTTAAGCCTCGACTAACAACGACGGCCAAACACAAAAAGTAAAAAGCCAACCAAAGAATTCAGAAAGAAAACCACATATGATAATGCGACTGTATGAAAGCATCAATACCATCTGACTGACATTTAAAACCGATTCCACCAACAGCACGAAAACAGAAAGAAATCCTTTATCTGGCCATCTTGATCTGCACTTGCCAATTCTAAACCAAAATGTCCAGAGCCAGATAAGACAAATCAACTGGAAACCATTCTGAAAGCTTTTCTTTCCCAACGCTGCGCACACACACTTCCAGACCGACGGATACACACGGAGAGTTTGTTCGCAATGTGTTTGTGTTTGTGTACAAGACTCGAGGGGGCCGAAGTGTGTGTGTGTGTGCGCGCGTGTGTGTGTGTGTGTAGTGCGCAAACACGGTGGAGAACAACACAATTAATTCAAGCTAAGGGTAAACAGAGGTCTCTCGGAGTGTGACACACACACACACACACACACACACACTCAATCCTCGTGTGAGTGATGTTTGGAGAAGTCTGAGCACTGCAAATATTTTCAGCAGAAATGAAGTGCTGGGGAAACTTTCTGTGAGAGTAGAGCTACGTTTTCTCTCTTTTTTTTGTATTTTTTGCCACACTAGGAAAATAATGTATTTGTTTGTTTATTTCATGCATTTCTTCTTCCGTTGACAGTGAAAGAATGGCATTTACATAAATCCAATTACAGCTGTTTAATTATTAGTCGGTCTTTTGTTTTGTTGCTGGCTGAGTTAGCAGCTTTGATTATATTAGCTGCTTTAGCTATGTTAGCACCATTAGCTAACCCAGAAATTAGCCATTGGATAGAAATTATTCGGAATTAAGACGAATGCAGATTCCTGCACTGTATATTTATAACCCTTTCATAGACACATTTGTGATGCCTAATATTACTGTATTTACGCGAATATAAGCGCCTCCCAAATTTTTTAGGCCCAAAATAATTTGTTTTGTTTTTTTTTTTATTAACGTTTCTGGTTCAAATACGTTATTATTCTCTTAAACATATTAGTTTTTCTTCATTTAACAAATCTAACCTGTGTATCATTTTTATATTGTTTTACTTGAATGATAGATAACAAAAAGTCGATTCTAGTGATCAGGACTTCATTTCCCAAGATCCTTTGCTATCTAGTCAGACTCGACGCATGCGCAGAGCAATTGTTTCAAGCTCTCTGTTTGCTACTTTGCTACAATGCCATAGCAAAGGATTATTATCCCCTGTGCAGCGACCGAGCGTTTTGATTGTGTCTTTTCCTAGGATTTTTTTTTACTTCTTGCCGGTGCTATTCATTTTTCCACTGTTTTGACTCTTTCTGCGATGACACATTGGACATATTTGTAGCCGGTAGCGCTAAGCTAAGCTAAGCTAAGATAAGCGGTCAATTGAGCCATTGTTTAACACTATATAGACGCACACACGCAGCACTGCATAAAGATGACGTGTTTCCGTTTAATTGTGATAGTTCTTGACTTAAAATACGAAAAAAATGGGACTCATATTTACGTGCATGTTTGAAATCGGCGATTATAAGCACCCCTCAAGTTCTTGAGCGTCAAAATTTTGGTAAAAAAGGGTGCTTATATTCACGTAAATACGGTATTTAATATACGTATTTTATTAAGGTCTCGGTTTTGAATGGTCTTAAACGCCGCACCCAACGGCTTAAGGTCCATATACAAACTGCTTTTGTACGATATTTAAGCCGAATGGAACGACGTGCACCAGCGAAATTCCCAGCGATTGGGCTGATGTTTGTTTTTCACGGCGGTTTAGGTGCACACTCATGCTCGCCACTCTTAAATCGGGATTAGGAGCTTAAACACAATCACCTCCTAATTGGATCATGGAGGCTCAGTGGAACACCTCAGATTGGACCAATCGCCGAGCCATTTCACGTTCCTGAATGGACCGATTAATGTGGACACGTGATCCAGCAAAACACAAATAAAGCACCATTCGCTAATGTAGAGAAACGTCCAACATCTAACATCTAACGTCCAACAGGAAAAATACAAGTCATATTTCTGGAAGGTTCTGGGAAAAACCTCAACCATACTGTAATGCATTTTTGTTTGCGTGGATGTAGTAATTGTGGTCCGATTTTTTTGTCATGTGAAGAGTAATCTGATTTAAAAAAAATAATAATTCACTTAAAGTAAAGTAAAAAAAAAAAATCAGTGGTAAGTCAGTGGTACCCTGACTTACAAAATTTATTTGTGCCAACGGCCTTTCGTAAATGTAAAAACATTTTTTACAAATGATAACTACTGTTAATAAATGTAATAAAAACATGCTACATAGCAGTTACTTGTTTTATTGTTTATAACTGTATAATTCAAGCTTCAAATATTATATTTTGGAAGAAAGATATTTGAATCTAACAAGTTTTGTTGTTGTTTTTTCTGTATTTCAAGTGTGTGACGATTAAAGCAACCGTTTTTACACTTCTGGACTTTCTCATCTCTGCATGCTTGTGGTAAGAAACCGATGAGCTGGTTTTGAATAGCGAATTTTTTTTAGCTACTCTGGATGACATTTTCATGGCGACGCAAAATATACCGTACACTCAAAATAAACCCAATACTCGGATCTTATTGTTAGAAAGGACATTCGTAAGTCGGGGTCCCACTGTACACACATTTCCTAAATAATAATAATAATAATAATAATAATAATAATAATAATAATAATACAATTGTAAAGCTTGGCCAATTTGCATAGTGGCTAGGAGACACCATTTCTAGCCAATCCAAAAACTTCTGGTTTTGGCCATGGATGGATGGACAGATGGACTGATACAGACATGTGGGTGCGTATAATTGTGCACTTTAATAAAGGCAAAACAAAATGATTTTATTATTCCTTCTTATTCAAAAACCGATTGCCTTGTAATAAACCAGACATGTACAGACTCGTCTTCATAATAAGAGCACGCTCCACCATCAATACATTTCACTGTACATCTGTTTGTCTGCGTTTAATGACCACGGAAGAAGTACAAACACACAGCACAGCTTTTTGATTCCAAGATCTAATCACCATCATAGAAGCGTGAGGTAATCAAAAAGAACTTCACAATAGCCCCAGCGAGAAGAACTTGAAAGACCTTGAGTCGCAAAAATACAAATATTGACTGTAAATGAGTTGAGTTGGTGCCGTGTGTTTCATTAAAGGCGTCTACGAGACGTCGCAAAAACGTTGTAATTGGCGGGAGTTTATCGACATGCCGGGATGTTGTGAGGGATTACAGGAGGTATCTGCAGAGACTCACGTGCCAGGCTGGAGTTTAGCTGCGAGAAACCTCACGCCGCCCGATTCTGATTAAAAGGTCCATCAGTCATCATAACAAACGACTCCAAAAGCAGAGAGGTAATGAGTGACGATAATAACGCTCCTCCGGGGGAAACATCAAGCACTGCTTGACAAGGTCTCCAGGACGGAGAAACGCTGATTCATGCGCTTTCCCGATTGACAGGCCTCAAGTTCAAGCCAAAACATTCAGGATCGCTCTCATCTCGACAGGCTCTCGAATTAAAACGGCGTCTCTTTGTATGTATTATGCAGTCATCTCCTACCTGCCCAATCGGGACTGTCGCTTTGAGGCTTGAAGGCAAATAGATCCAGCCAGTCCTAGTGCTAGGATGAGAAGGTCATGGGTTTGAATCCTGGACCAACTCCTTCTAGTGTCTCAGGTGCAGAATTTGGTCCGGGATTTGAACCTGCAACCATGTGGAATCAGATTAGTGCCAAAAATATCAAACGTAAATTTCGAAGAAACCAACGTTTGTTTTTTTTGTTTTTCGCTTGGCAATTACGTTTGCTTTTTTATTTCTTGCTCGCAATCTACACGTTTTCTTTGAAGCTTTTTTCTTCTGGCTTCAGGATTTTTGTTCGCTTTTTTTTTTAAGAGTTTGGATTTTTGAACTTTGAGTCCCTTGTGCATAGTGGGAAATTTCAATGTACAACGGAAAGTTCTTGATTCGAATTTTTTCAAAGTTTCGCATTTTGCCCGGACCAATGACCATCTTACACGTCATCTGCCAAGGCGATTTGTCTGTACCAATTACTATCTTACACGCCAACTTACAGCCAATTAAATAGTGTGACGTCATTCTTAGTCGCTACACCCGAGCCAATTGGGTACCTACACCAGGTCTCCAGTTTCCTCCCAGAGTCCAAAGTCATGAGTTGAGGTGAATTTAAACATGGAAAATGAAATGACCGTGGGTGTATGTGAGCTTGTGTGTGGGGCATTGGCGTTGGTACAATTGGCTGCCACCCTTCAGGCGGGCAATTTGTCCCTGTGTGGTTGCTGTCATCAACTTTAAGGCAACCTTGAGGGCATCGAAAGGCGCCAGATGATTGAAATGAATTGCTGTTAAATTATACGCCTAAAATTGCATAATCATTCTCAAAAACTTGATTCTACCTCACCCACAATGACTTCGGCACCCAATCCCGCTTTCTCGTAAGCCCACGTCTATACATCGAGTAGCTGCAATGTGGTGAGTCTAAAAGAAGTTAATCAAGGCACTTACATAAATTGCCCTTTTTAACGCTCCAAACATTTGGCCCGAGTAGCTTGGCGAGACATTAATACAAGATGTCGCAGCATGTGTGTTTCGTTCCTTCTGTCGTCTTTTAACCCAGCGGGGGAACTGTCACAGCACTTCCACGCGCCGTCGTACGTGTTTTATGGACGGTTTTGCGCACTCCAGGGGTTCCACCAGTCGGAAACTAGTGTTTCTTCACGCCACCATTTCAGTGGACTTCACTCCAGGACTTCCTGAGCCCGTCTGAATTTGCTATGGAAACCGGGCTTCTCAGTCAAAGGTGGGTTAGATCTGTCTGGCTGGAGAGAAACTGGAAGCTTTGACGTTGAATTCAGTCTTCAGTTTGCTTTTTAGTATAATACGACGAGAAAAGGATAAAGTGGGGCCATTTTATTTCACAGGTTGGGGAATATGCCAGACTAAGCTATTTTTTGCAAAACTTCACTATTTCAACATGTTGGTATATCGTTTTGAAATCAGTCCAAAAACAGCTTTGATGGACAACACAATGGATATATGTAGTCTGTAGGGTACGGCAAGAACCCTAGACTACTTCCTGAAGACTACTTCAAGTTCGAGACTTGAGGTGTGTTTGAGGTCCACTTGGGTTGTGTGGAGTTTGCATGTTCTCCCCATGCTTGTGTGTGTTATTTCCCCTCACAGTCCAAAAAGCATGCGTCAGTAGAACTGGCTTTGAAGAGTGTGTGAAGGTGTGTCCCACTCTGCAAATGGTTGTCCAACAATCCAAGGTGTGTGTCCCGCTTCTGGCCCAGAGTTGCTGAGGTAGGCGCTGGCTCCCTGTGACCCAGAAATGGAGTAAGTGGTAGACAATGGATGAAATGATAGTCTGGAGGGAAACGGCATTCTGTTTTGTTTGTGAGAGGAATGCACTGCAATACTGCAACTGGAGTGACTTGGAGCAAGTTGACTTGACTAAATGTCAATTCTGGAGGGCGCTTGAACCAGTGAACCATTTTTTTATGTTTGCGTTCCTAGCCATTATTGAGGTATTGTAGGGGTAGGTAGGTAAATACTTTATTTATCCCAGAGGGAAATTCTCACCTTTTTAGGTAGGGATTGGGTACTTGAAAAGTCTTGTCAAGTCATAGTCAATTCTAGACAGTGTTGTGTTGATTGTTTGTGATTTTGTATGAGTTCTTTGAGATGGTTACACAATGGGCAATTTTCAAGACTGTAATTCTCCTGATGTGGATAATTGTTGGATTCATGAACCGTTGGAAAGCATGAGAACATTCTCACTCTCGAGTCTCAAACTGGTCCTTCTGGATGAAGACGATTACATGTATTAGTCTGGAGATTGTCAGGCATGAAGGCTTCATGAGTCCAGCTCAACTCCAGTTCTTTGAAAAATGCACCTACTTTAGTTTATTGAATGCACCACGGGTGAACGAAATGTTTCACAATGTGGAAAAATGGCACATACCAATCCAAGCCAATGCCAACTCAAGAGCCGACATATTTTGAGACTATTTAAACAACAACAGCGGATGAACGTGTCGCCGAGAACGGTGAATAAACGAAGTCGTATTCTAAAGCAGACGGAATGAGCGACTGTGTGTTTGACAGAATCGCTGAGGGGGAGAAATCTAATTCATTTGTGATCTATATTGATTCCGTTGTCAAAATTTCTATTTGTTGTAATTCCCTGGCTTCCGCATTACCCTTGTCAACTCATGTAAAATCAGACGTAATGAGATTCAACCCGACATTGGCTTTCAGAACGGAAGCAAACACCAGGATTCCCACTGAAGCTTATTCAGAAGCAACAGAGCACATTCTGCCTCCATAAACAATACGATTATTACAGTCGTATCAAGAAGCAACAGCAGAATGTGTCGGGCCAAGAATTCAAGCATGGCCAGAGGAAACATGGAATGGGCTCATGTTGTCTCATCAACTCTCAATTGAAATTCAGCTCGAGCTTTAACTGGCATGTAAGCCATGTTAAGAGCAGCTTTCAATTCTGGTAAAACAAAGAAATCCGGCGCCAATCAAGACATCACCAGTCCTCCGAATCCTGACCACGCCCTTGGCCGGAGCATTGGGGAAATCACAAGCGTTGTTTTTAATCCAGGATTACTCACATTGTCACACTGCTTCAGCGCTCCTCCAGGGAGACGCAAAAACAACATCTTGAAAGGTTGAGAAGGTCAAACGGGGATTTGAGATGACATTCCGGAGGATAAACAATGGAGTAAATGTTGAGGGTGTGTATGTAATCATTCCATAGTGACCTAAATTGATTCATAATCAGTCCAAATCTGATTTGCTGGCACTATGACCTGATTTATAAGCCAATTCTAATTCTGCTAATGAGATTTTAATTAGTTAAACCGTCATGGCAAACACGTCGGCATATATGTCCACGCATAAGTCTGAGATGTTTTTGAAAATCACATAGTGGACGCCATCTGCTAGTTCTTTTTTATAATAGTAAATAATTGCTAAATTATTGTTAAAACCGTGCAATACTTTGTACAAAATAATTATTGAGAATTCAAAACAAATTTCAATTAATATATATATATGTATATATAAAAAACATACATTTATGTTTGTAAATTGAATGAAAAAAAATCTATTAAATTAAATAAATGAAAAACGTTTATAAGAAAAATAAAAATAAAGCAAAAAATATAAAGAAAAAACTTTTTTGGGGTCTTCATCTCTATATTAATTGAAAACATTAGAACATTTTTGGCCCATGTTTTGGACATGTGGATTCATATGTGCTTAATTGCATTTGGCTGCTAAACACTTGTTATTAAAATTGTTACATATTACAAACCGAGTCTGAAGGTGAAGACCTTGTGGTGAACACACACACACACACACACACACACACACACACACACACTCGCTCGCTTCCATTCTGAGCAGATTAGAGCCACACAAGTGGAACTCTTGACCTTAATGCTTGACCTTTAGCTGAACAAAAGTGTTTAGACACTCAAAATTTCTCACACACACACACACACACACACCTACACACACACACACACACCTACACACACACGCACACACACACATGCACAAATAGAATCAATCTGGTTGTATGAATATTGTTTACAAGATGTCATCAATCTCTATGGATCTTTTCTGTATAAAAGCAATAAACAAAAACAACAACAACAACGCACAAATACATGAGCAAATTGAAGGTTGTGGTTTAAGTGCGATGTCTTCTGATTATAACTGTGACGGTCTGATTTTTTTTCCTCACCGCAACAAATTACGTGCTTTGGTGGTTAATCACGCAACATGCCATTTTTTTTTTTTTTTGGACGCTGATGTTGACTGTCTTCTAATAACCACGGTAACACTGTAGTCATCACTGAGCATCTGATTGGTCACAATTTGCCATTTAAAAGTATTAAGAATGTCCAGAAGCGAACAGTCTGTTTGTGCTCACCCATCTAGCAAAGAAAAGTGACAAAGAACAATCATTTCAATTATTAATTTAATAAATATTCTACAAGGATATTTTGATGGAAAGATAAAAATCAGACTAAAGTTTTTTTCTTATGAACTATATTTCATTCTCCAAACTGAACTTAAGAATTTATTTATTTATTTCTTAAAAACACATTGTTTTTCCTTTTTAAACCAGTATGAGTTGTTGGCTCTTATGGTTTTATTGATTTTAAATTGTTTTTAAATCTTTTATTGATTTCGGTGTTTTTATATCGACATACTGAATTTGATGGTTTTATTGTTCATGTACAGCACTTTGGCCAACATTTGTTGTTTTTAAGGTGCTTTATAAATGAAGCTGAAATGAATCGAATTGAATTTTATTTTTTATTAAGAATGAGGTTTTTGTCTCACCCACTTCCTCCCAAAGTCTAAAATCATGAGTTCAGATACAAGGAGTGGGAGAGAAAGAGAAGGTGTGTGTCCCGCTCTGTGATTGGTTGACCACCAATCCAGGGTGTGTGTCCCGCCCACATGTCCAAAGTTGTTGTGATTGGCTCCGAAAAAATTGGCGGGTCAGGAAAAAAGAACAATGGATGGATGCAGGAAACATTTCTTGTTTATCTATCCATCCATCCATCCATCCATCGATTTTAACATATTAATTTAAAACTATTACATTAAATATTGCAAACCTGTCATACGTGTGTGTTATTTATGCAGTCTTCTAAAATGCCACAGTCTGACATTTCACACTCGGCGTGACACCGAATAATCAAACCAACAGAAGACCAACAGACCTTTGCCTTATTATAAATAATAGCGTAATTAGAGGAAGCTGGTTGATGTTGGATTGGGCATTAGACCGGATTGGACACGTATATATGCATAATCAAATCTCGGTTATTCTTCATCACAGCTCCACGATTAATAAAATCGTTGTTTCACAGAAGACTCGGATCAACATGAACATGAATTTATGTTTGTAAATTGAATTTTAAAAAATGTATAAAATTTAAAAATTTAAAAGAAAATACTCATTTTGTAAACCACTTTTTCATTTGTGATTCTCAGAGAGTAATTATTTCTATAAAATTAATTTATAGTACTGTATATATAGTATATAATTTATATATACATATGCATAATCAAATATTGGTTATTCTTCATCACCGCGCCACGATTAATAAAGTGGTTGTTTCACAGAAGACTCGGTTCAACATGAACATGAATTTATGTTTGTAAATTGAATAAAAAATAAATCTATAAAATACATTTTTTTTAAAAGAAAATACTCATTTTGTCAACCACTTTTCCATTTGTGATTCTCAGAGAGTAATTATTTCTATAAAATTTATTTACAGTTTATATAGTATATAATTTATAAATATGCATAATCAAATCTTGGTTATTTACAGAAGACTCGTTTCAACATAAACATTAATTTATGTCTGTAAACTGAATTAAAAAAAATGCAACAAGAAAATACCACATTTCAATTTGTGGTTCTCAAAGAGTAATTATTTCTATAAAATTAATTTATAGTATATAAAGTATATCATTTATACGTATGCATAATCAAATCTCGGTTGTTCATCATAATCTCGCCACGATGAATAAAACCGTTGTTTCACAGAAGACTCGGCCAGGTGATGTGCTGGTGTGGATGTGTCGCCCTGTGGGACCCAATAGAGAAGTCGCCCAACTGGAAAAAGAAAACCTGGACTGGAGTTTATGGAGCGGAGAGCTGCAAATGAACATCATCCGGAAGCTGGAGGACACACACACACACTTTGTTTAGCAACCCGAAACGAGGACGATGGTTCACACACTCCCACTGACCGTTACGCAGGTGGAGGTTGCTGGGATTTACAGTCGTAGCCACGTTGCGTTAAAAAAAAAAAACGATTTGCGTTTGAGGTAAAACCGTCACGAGCAAAACACACGGCAACCTTTCTGCGCTTGTGTTTTAATGAGGCGATTTGATTAATGGATTCTGATATGGACACACACACACACACACACACTGCGGGCATTGAAGCGCGGCCACCACTGCATTCTTTCATGAGCTGAATCCCAATCTTCCTTCAAGTCCTTTTTCAATAGACCTCTCCTTATTTACTCTAAATAATTATGACTGCATCACAAGAAGCCGTAACCTGGCAACTGTTCTTCAAAAAAAAAAAAAAAAAAAAAAGTACAGATCTAGGACAAAAGAAAGATGGGAGATTACCAGCGCCTGATAAGTCACCATTATCATATGCATAGTTCGAAATTTAAATGCACTGGCAACCTTTAAAGAAAACTTGTCGTTTTTTGTGACTATTACGTTTTTAAAGCAATCATGTTCTTATGTTTGTTTGTTTCTTCCTGTAATGGGCCTCGTTCACTTAATCCTGGACGTCATTGCGGAAAAATCACACATAATACCATAGCAACAGTCTTACCAGCCATAATCACAAACATCTACTCGTAATAACATCCATCGGAAATGTATTTCGGTGGTCATTTGGACCGTTGACCTGGTTCAGCAGCTTAAAGGACAAATGATCCCAACTGGACATGTCAGTCACTGTCCTCCCAAAGGAAAGTCCTCGTCCACTTTGACCGGATGGCCAGACTAAACCAGGGCGACACAGGCCTCGGGACTTTTCTCTGCCTTTTTTCTGCCCTGTCTCTGTAGACGCTGTTGCTCTTCATGCTGTCTGCACAACTGCCAGCACTTCACCTCCGTAAACACTTTTTCCTCTGTGTACTCGTTTATTTCGGAGAGAGTTCACCTCTAGATTTGCGGTCTCAACATATCTAAATGGTTTTCCTACGTTTCAACTGCTTCTTTAAACCAGCATTTTAAATACATGCAACAAACATTAAAATGGTGTGCAGCAGGGCTCTGTTTCGGGACCGTTTCTGTTTTCAGCTGTTTTTCTGCTCCCACTAGGAAATGTTGTAAAAGAAAGAATGAGGTTATTTTTATTGTCTCTGTGGACACTGTTCTTCATGCTGTCTGCACAACGGAAAGCAAATTCATCCTAAATAAACGAGGTTTCGGAGACAAAGTGGTTATGGAGGTTGAGTTCACCTGTAGATTTGCACTTTCTACACATCGAAATGATTTTTCAATTTACAGGCCAAAATTGTAAATTTAAATTCAAATTTTATTTGTCACCTACAAATTATACAACGTGTTACAACACGTAGTGAAATGTGTTTTTGATCGTTTCAGCATTTTAAACATAGGGATGAGGGAGATATAACAAAATGTGCAAAGTAAGATAATACAATAAATAGAAATACGATAAAACAAGATATAAAGATAAAGTGTGTTATTCCAAATGTGCAAAGGAAAATAAAATAAAAAGATAAGGATAGAAATACGATAAAAATAAGAAATATATACATGAGATTAACATGGAGTGCAGCAAGAATCTGTTTTGGGACCATTTCTGTTTTCTAATTCTTTGCTCCCAGTAGGAAATGTTTAAAAAAGAAAACATCGGGGTTAGTTTTTACTGTAACACAAACATACAGTAGTCATTTTCAGACTTCTGTAAAGCAAAAAAGCAAGAATGTCCTCTCACTGTTTGATCGGGATGGTATTCACATTATAATGGAAGCAGCGTGACAAACTCAACCGTGAGATTTTCGTTAAAAAAACAAAATAATTAACAGTCTTAAAACAAGTATGAGTCATATGCCAAATTTTGTTTTATTTTCTCGATTTTTATTTGCTTTCTCTGCCAAATGTTAGTGCTAATGCAGGTCAGCCGCTGCCGTGATGACAACATTAGCGGCGCGGTAAAATGACAACTAAACGCTCTTTTCCCAGCATTTTGACATTTGCTCGTCGTAATTATGGCTATTTGGTGCAAAGGGCCCAAGAACCTGGCAGCGCTGTGAAAAGGGCAATGAGCGACTCTTTTACACTAGCTACATTATTACACATTAATAAAAAAAAAGACACACACAGAGCCGAGCCAATGTGCGCAAACACAAACGCAGATGCATCGCCCGTGTCATGACGTCAAGGTCTCCGGAGAAGTCAAGGCTTTTAAAGACGATACTTGAACAGTAATGTAGGTGACATTATCGAGGAGTCGTTTGAAAGTACTGTGAGCACGAAGCCCCTCAGGATGAACCGAGGTGAAGAAGAAGACAACTGTCTTTTCAAAATGGCCTTTCATACAATAATGACACGTGGAGGTGACGTTGGTGAGTGTGTGGACGCTATTTGCATCGGAAAGGTACACAAGGTAATTTGTTACCCAAACGCCCGAGAGACGGAGGAAGGATACGAGCGCAAGGTTAAATGATGAGGCTTAAACCCTTAGAGAAACATCGCTTTCACAAATCAAATGTTGATACGCAACTAGACAGACTCCTGCTGTTCCATCTCGTTTCTGACCCGCTTTTCTATATCTGGAACACTGCCAGGAACTTTTCGATTGGTGGCCGACCAATCAGAGCGGGACACACACTTTCACACGCTCACTCACATCTACTGTACAACAACTTTCCAGACTCGGTCAGCTAATGCTTGGGACTTATGGGGAAAGGTGTAAAAGGAGGATAGAAAGCGAGTGAGTGTCATTGTGGCTACTATGTTCGGAAAAAGTGGGAAAGACACAAAACGTATTTGATCTTTCTGACCCATTTTAGCTTCCATTTTGTCTGAAAGGTCAAACTGACTCAAACATCATTGTAACAAAAACATGTCGCTGGTGTTACAAAAATGTGAATTGAACCATTTTTTTTGTTTATATGTAGATTACACTGACTATTAGAAGGAGAAGTTTCAATGTGTAAAAATACTTTTAAGTTTTACTTTTAAACTTTTTACACCGGTCAATTAGACCCAAACAGTATATTTGTAATTTAAATGTGTAGTGTGGTGTTACAAATATGTGAATTGAATCATTATATTTTTATTACACACATATATATATATATATTTTCCCTTTGTAACTGCCCCCCCCCCATATTTTTTAAACTCATATAAAGAATTGACATTTCTCTTTTTTACTTTTTTCACATAGCGTCTTTACGTTGATCTCGGACTAAGAAAAGCGCTATACAAATGAACTTGAACTTGAACACTAAATAAGCCAAGCAGGAGAATTTTACAAGTGAAAATGTACTTTTTAGTATTTTTAAAATCATTTTAAACTTTGAAAACAGTTCAAATTGACCCGGATATAATAGGAAGGTTAAACATAAGTCCACTACTGCAGACTTAGAAGAAATCCACACAAGATCAAAAAAAAAACTTGTTATAGAAAGGCTGAGATTTGGCTTCAACGACACCCACTACGCCACCATGCCATCAGAAATACATTTTAATTTCATACGTTTTTTATTCTATCCTCGTTTTTTTCCCTTCACAAACTAGCGAGCTATTACAAACTATTAAATATTTATTAAGCATTTCAGCCGTTGGATGCGACCAACCCGGTGAAAATCCGACCCAGACACTTACACAACCACAGCCTGAACATTAATGACAACGCTGTGCTTAAATAGATCTCTACATTAACATAATACCTGTGGCATTTCGTAACCGTTAATGCGTCTGACGGAGAGAAACCGCTCCGGCTTTTTGTGGAGACGTTCCCTATTCAGTTCTTCATTTTCTCGCTCCTGTCCACACATGATTGTGACCTTTTATACAGTCCATTTCCAGAGCCGAAGTCCCATTCAAGAGCCTCTTTTTCATTTTTGCATTAGTCAACGAGCTCGTCCGCTTCGCATTATCTACTGTAATGTCAAATCTTTTAGCGCTTCTATCCACTCAATCATTTGAGAAACGAGACTTGAGGTCACGAGCGTCGCTTCGTACAATGTGCCGTAATTACGGTGAATTTGAGATTATTTTGTATGCCCTTTCCCAAATCAAACCCATTAGGCTTTAAGTGAGCTGTGATGCAGCGGCGCCTTTGACACGGAGGATTTGAAGTGTTTTAGAGATTTTATTTCTCGCTGGAAACTTTCTCCCTGCTTGAGGAGATGGACGAGTGTCAACTACTTTATCCAAGGCTCTTTCGAGTTTTCAAACTTTACGATTTTGCGATTTAAATGATCAAAAATGCCGGGAAATAGAATGGTCAGGGATCTAGATTGTGTTCTAAATTCTTAACAAGATTTGGAATAATTCTTTAGCTTGATTTTTGTTTAGCTTTGAAACACATAAAAAAAAATCGCAACATGTTACTTTGCTTTACTTTACAGTCAACTTTCTTTACAATTTGGCAGACGCTTTTATCCAAAGCCACGTAGAAAAAAAAGAGCAAGTGAAGCAATTTGTCTAAAATAATTACAGTTATTTTAATATGTACAGTTATTAAAAAAAAATTCCTATAGACAAAATGTCTAAAAACTACATGTCTAATAATAGAATGTGGTCAAAATGCTTTAAAACACATAGTTAACTAAAATAGTTTGTAGATGCAAAATAGAAATAATCTAGGCGGGTGTAAAATGTTGAGTTTTATGATATTTTATGATGAGTTTTTTTAATGATGACCTTTATACAGTAAAGCACCTTTTGACTTTTGCAGTTGATTTTACCTGGAAGAACGTAGGTTCACTACGTTCCGTAGAGTTATTTTTGTAAATTTGAGGTAAAAAAGTGTTTGATAAACTACAACTTATCAACCGTTCAAATTGATGCAAAGTTTAGGGGTTGTGTACGTAAAGTGAAGAATATACATACATTGTCGCTTAAGTATATAGAGTTTTCAAACATGCTTCGTTTGCTTTATTGTACCTTGTCTCGTTGAGAACTTTAGGTAGCTAGGTATATATATATATTTAATTTTTTTTTTATTAAGATTTTTCTGAACCATTTTTCCTTTTCAGGGTCCGAGGGAATTCCAATCCCAGCCACTCTGGACCTGAAGGTGGGAAACACACCCTGTATTTGTGGCCAACCAATCACAGAGCAGGAAACACACACACACACACACACACACACACACACACACATACATTCAATCATATACACTAATGAATCTATTTATTTCCACACCTGTGTTTGTTCAGTAAGCAATTTTAATCCTATAATTCGTTTTTTGGATTCGTAATTTGCGTTCTAACGATGATTTATTCAGTTGAGCCAATTAATGTCAGATAGCAATCAATAAAAAGCCCTTGATCCTGTGGTGATAAGTCGTGTAACGTTGCGTGTGTTAATTCGTAGGGAAATTTGACATAAGCTGCTTTCTCTTTAGACTCAGAAGTGATTACTGCACAAACAAAGACGGCGATTATGACGTTAATGCTTTTTGGAAAAGACCAAATTCCCATTCTAGTGTGTGATTTCCCCATTCAAATCAGTTTAAATCTACAAAACTAAAGAGATTATGAAGAGTAAAAAAACAACACACACACACATGTTAATACAATTGATCTTCTATAAAGTCTTAATCAAAATCATATCATTGAAGAAGCGACATGTGTTTAATCTGTTTTATGTATTTTATGTTTTTGAAGCTCCAACGTACAAACAACGTTCCACATCTGGACACATTCCTTTGCTCGTTTAAAACCAATATATGTTTCTTTTAAAGAAAATTGTCACACACTTGTCTAGGTTATTTCTTAAAAGTGATCTATTATAAGTTAAAAGTCATTAATATAATGAGCCATGCACAGTATATTAAAAATTTTTAAAGTGAAAAAGAAAAAGCATTGGATTTTTTTTTTTACAACTGGGAATATTAATGTGTAAATACATATATTTATATAATAAAAGTGTGGGTGTGTGTGTGTGTGTGTGTGTGTGTGTGTGTGTGTGTGTGTGTGTGTGACACAATGAAATGAAAATTTACTTAACTTATTTCACTATAAAGTTTGTATTAATAATCTATACATTCTTTAATATATATATATATATACAACTACATTTAATACATGTAAAAATTATTGCTTTCATTGATTAACTCATCAATATGAATACAGTTTGCAACAACAACCCGATAAAAAAAAAAAAACAAGAACGAAAAAAAAACCCAACCTTGTGATTAAATCAATCATTTATGACACAAGAAGAAAAAAAGTAAAAAAAAAAAAAAGACTCAAGGCAAGAAACGGCTCCGTCCTCAGCTCCGTTCCATTCTTCAGACGCACAAATGGCTTTGGTTTAGAGCTCGTTTGAAATACCAGCAAAAGCCGCTGAATTGAAACACACCGCCCGAGGAACTAATTAAAAGAGACGGCCGATGTTGTGTCTCCGTTATTGATGCCTGTTGACAGATGTGCGGCTTTCTCCCATTTCACCCACTGCTCTTTCCCACTCCCTCCGTCACCCGAGGCAATGGTTTCCACTTTTCCCTATCAGACGAATCTTATTGGAGATAGGTGGAGTGTTGCCTACAGATCTTCCTGCTGAAGATGTTGCATTAGCATAACAAACACCCCGCGATGGAGTGAAGGAGAGTGATGCCACCTTCATTAGGCACGTCCGCTTGGCACGCAGACGTCCCACGACGCCGAGAAAACACTGTTTTTAGACTCCTGACCCGCTTCTGAGCAAATAGAGCTGTACGTTGTCGGCGAGGAATCTCCGTCTGATGGTGGATTAATTTAATTCTGTTAAATACATGGCAACCCGGTCAGGTCAATTAAATCATTCAGTGTAATCACAAATCTGTTGTGCACTAATAGGAAAAAGAAAAAAAAAGTGTGTGTGTGTGTGTGTGTGTGAGTGATTGCAAGAAAAAAAATTATAGTTAATCAGCTAAAAAGAAAAAAACAGTCAGTAGAGAGAGTGTGTTAAAGAGGTTTGAGCAAAAAAGACACGGTGAGCAGTTGAGGAAAAATATACTGTGAAAGAGAATTATAGTCAGCAGCGTAATGAGACACGAGTGAGAAAGTGAGTGAGAAAATGTGCGTGTGTGTGTGTGGCACGTGAGATGCAAAAAGAGAGAGAAAGACAATGTGGTAGAACTAGTGAGTGTGAGACATAAATAAAAATGATGAGGGAAAAAAAAGGGAGAGAGAGAGTGTGTGTTCACTTTGTGTACAGTATATTTGTTCAAGTTCAAGTTAAAATGTATTCATATGGTGCTTTTTTTAGTTTGAGACCAACGCAAAGTTGCCACGCGGAATTAGGTAAAAAAAAAAAGTCTTTAAAGAAGAAAAATGTCCATTATTTATGTGTTAGGTAAAAAAATAATTTGGCGAAAAGAGTCCGTAAATAAAAGAAAAATGTCAATTGCCCATTGTTGTTCAGACTATGGACTATGACCAATTTGTTATTGCCATTGTGATAAATCAGGCCTTTTACAGAATGCCTAGTCATTCTATAGAAAGCGAGAAACAGCGGCAAAATATAAAACTATCCAGAATTGTCCCAAATCTGGCAAATCTTGTGAAAATAATCGGTCAAATGTGAATAAACGGGAGAGTAACTATAATAAGAGAGTAACTATAATTCAGGCGACGCCCAAGATTACAATGTAATGTGTCTGCAAAACCCAATACAAATTTTCCGCTATGTTCAGCAAATGTCGATGAGCAAGAACAAACACAGATTAGGCTGAACGATTAAGATTATGCTGATGCCTTGAGAAAGAACTAAAAATTATTTTTTTGCCCCTAATAATAATTATAATAATTGTATCCTGTAGTTTGTTTTATGCCACCTCATCTGTTCTTGGATCAAATGAAGGTCTTTTCAGATTCTTCACATATGGATGATAACATACGGCACATGAGTCAAACTCAAGGCCCGGGGGCCAGATGTGGCCTGTGAGAGCTTAAAAGTTTTGAGTGTCTAAAAATAAATACCAAAAAATAAATTAAGAGTGTGTGTTGACCAAAAACTACATTTCCCACAATGCCTTTCGACTATGGTAGCCGCGGCAGTGCTTCCACGGTTATTTTTCTTTATTCAAATGGAGTTATGTGGGTTTTCATAAGCTTACGACATTTAAAATGATTTATTTTAGAGCATCAAGAAAACTTGGGTTTTCTACGCAACTGCAATTGTCACTTGAATAGGTTATAATAAAAAAAACGAGTTATTTAACACTAAGTAGTTACATTTATTTTACATTGCATTTGATTCCATGTAGTTGCTTAAGCTGATGTGACCCTCAGTGAAAATGAGTTTGACACCCCTGACAAAAATGGGTCAAATGCCGAACACTAAACTAAAAGTTTATAGTTAAGTTCTCAGTGTTTGAAACATTCCATAGTTTAATTGATTATTGTACTTTCCCTAATTACCCCGGAGCAAAGGATTTTTCTCTTGTTGGATTCTTTGCCTATGATACTGACCACGAGTTTTGCCTTTTACAAGTTCACTAAGCATCTTGGCATTTGGATTCTCAACAAAAACCTTTCTCAAAAGGTTTTGATTATATATTGCTTAAATTTATTTAGTTCATATACGAATTAGTTCATAAATAGATTTCACGACATAGATGGGTCAAATGCCAAACACTAAACGAACTGATTTTTGAACTATTACTGCACATGACCTAAAGAAGCAGTGTAATGGCCAAAACCAACAAGACTTGACGTTCCTCCCTCCTTCAAACCTTTTCACAAAACCGGACTCCAGCTCACCTTCAATGCACATCCTTTCTCGGTTCATAAATTCTGACCCATCCACCACTTTCCCTCAGCCTGACCCGCCTGTTGTTCATCCCTGGATCCTTTTAATCCCTAATGCTTGGACCTGCCATACAGACTTTGCAGCATCTTGATATGGAGTGTCCTTCACCTATCGTCTTATACAACTGGGACTTCTCATATCACCTCGGCCCTTCTCTGGCAGATTTATTACCTCGTGTTTAGCTGTCTCGCCTCTCATGATGCATTCACAGTGATATGCCGACAATCCGGGCGCGGGAGAACAGAGATGAGCTCCCACCATCAATAAAACCCATGAGGATTGGAAGAGAGGCGACTCTGGAGAAGATTCGTTTTTACTCCGTTTGGTTAGATGGAACCAGGGGTGTAAATTATTATGGTGGGCCAAGTTGGGAAAAATTATGGTTATTTAAGAGTAACCTTGAGCTTTTGGGAAAGCGTGCCGAGGACGCGTTGTAAATTACAGGGTTTAGCGGGAGGTTGTCGGCAGCCGGTTGATAGTAATGTACAGACACGAACGTGAAAATAACACGATTTCACGCAAAGTGTTAATATTTCTGAACATTTAATGACAGCGGCTTGGATAGAAACTCTTTGGAATTAACCAGAGTGCTCTTACATGGACATCAGACTATATATAAACGGTAATAGTGTGTATATTATTAAAGCAGTTGAGCGTTGGTTGGTCTCGCTGACTGAAAGACTATGGTAATACTGTATGGAGGTAGACAAGCTGATATGTGGGTACTATCACTATATTTATCAGGCTAAAAGCTACAACCGTACACCCAATTTATTTAAGACCCTCTCGGTTTAGGCACTTGTCTCAGATGTGAAGAAAACGACCCAAAATGACGTAAATTCAATGACCTATTGACCTATTGTTGGGTTTGCTTTATTGACAGCGGCTTTAAACCCAACAAAAACCTTTAAGAAAGATTCGAATTTTTCGAATAGTCTTCCTGTTGACCGCATTGGCTTTCTAGACACAATGGTCATTGTGAAAGAGAATTTAGTGGGTTTTCCAGAAATTACAGTCACCAGACCATCCATGCTTGGTAAAAACCATTTGATGGAATGTAGAGAGATGCTAAGCCATATGGGGCTAGGTAACTATATGACTATCGTAACTTTCAGAAAAACCCCAGGGTTATATGGAAGTTGAGCAGTTGTGGTCCAGTGGTAGGGAATTGAAGATGTGTCCATGATGTTGGAGGTTCGAATCCCTTTCTGTCTGGTTCTACTGAATAAACTTGGACAGAAAAGACCTGAGAAAGAACCTTTGTTATCACATCTTCCATAAAGTCTGACACAAAACTCATTTTCTTGTCCGAGTCCTGCTTCATCTCATCAGAGTCTTTCTTCTAACTTGGTCACTGACCTCCACTGCTTAAGGCTGCCCACTGCTCCTGGTTTATGTGTGTTTAATTTGACTGGATGGGTGAAGCAGATCCAGAGATGTGGTCTCTAGGGACCATAATGACAAACTCACTGACACTTTCTAAGTTATATGCCATGCCAACTGCCATATTAATGAGGAACTTCCTAGGTCATGAGATGGTCTGTTCATGTTGTGGTAGAAGTTCATGCCCATGGTTCACTATAAGTTAAGTTCTCAGTGGTTGAACCATTCCATAGTTTACGTATGTGATTACTTTCCTTAATTAAACTGGACCAAAAGGTGTTCCTCTTGTTGGATATGTTGCCTATGAGTTTTGCTTATTATGAGTTCACTAACCATCTCGGCATTTGTAATTCTCAACGTGTCCTCAACAAAAGATGTTATATATTGCTTAAATTAGTTTAGTTTATATACGGATCCTGTGTTAGTTCCAAGGTTTCAAAATGCTCTTCATTTGTAGAATATTTCTGGATAATTTTGCCGGTCATAATATGGGACACACACACACACACACACACACACACACACACACAAGTGGAGTTGTATCTAATGCCGATTAGACTTGATTTATACCGACGATGTCAACACGAATGAGACGTGATCAAGAATAAATAGAGATTAAAAACAAGTCATCTTACGTTAACTATCTCCTTATGGTTTAATCTACATAAAACAAAACGCAGAAGTGCCAAGATTGACAGGAAACGCAATAATGATGCATAAACAGATAATGTGTATTGTTTTCATACTCTGTGTGCTGTTATAGAATCGGAATAGAAATCGTATGAGTGGAAGATGTAACCTGTTGTGGCACAGCGATGCAATTCAGACATATTATATATTTATGTATGCGCTTTTATTATTTTCAGCGATTTTGTTTTGAATAATTTATACACAACACACAAATATTGTTTGTATTCTTGATACATTTTAAAACATGGGATGATCACACATGCACACACATAGAATAACTGATTCATAAACTGGAATAACAATGTACAGCATATGCATTTATAAATAAATATATATCAGCATGCACCTGTTTATTTATTTTTGTTATTTTAGATATTTTGACTTGCACATTTTTCATATGAACTTAAAATAAATGATAAAAGAATTAAAGGGTTTGAAAGGTAAGGTATACATGAAATAAATGAAAGGAAATAAGAAAATATTAATGAAATGAAAAATCTCACTATTAAAAATGTATTTTTTCCATTATTAAAATACTAAAATGATAATAATTATTATTATTAAAATTATAAAAAAAAAAAAAAAAAAAAAAAAGTAATAAACCTTATATTACTAATAAACCTTAGTAATAAAAAAAAAACTTGTTTCTTCACTCTGTGTAAATAGTTGTGACATTGTCCCCATCATGTCCCCCGGACTTAACTTAGGCTAAATGCCGAGCACTAATCAGCCCCTAGTGGCCATATTGACCAACTCGCTCACTATCACCTCGCTAAACTGCATTCACTTCCTGCACATTGAGCATACGAGGACAAAAACGCCTCTAAACGTTCGGTACTTTCCTCATCAGAACCCAAGAAGCAGATCTGAGCAAAGCCTGGCACAAATTGATCGATCAGTGTCGACCAGGAGGAAACAGTGATTGGACTTGACACTTCCATCAATGCATCTGTGTTCAATATGTAATTTCACCCTTTTGTCATCTCTCTCTCTCTCTAAGCTTTCCTCCATCTGGTCCGTTCTCATCCTTCTTCTATGATAACTAATGTCCTTCTCCTCAGCAGCGCCGGCTCCTCGTGATCAATAGAGGTCATTGTGAGCGAGTGTGCGAGGCCGATTGAAATGCCTGAGCGTGTCGTGTGTGGGTGGAACAGACGTGGTGACCCGCGACCTGCCCTCGCTTCGCTTCTCTTCAAACTTCTCCTCGAAACCAGCCAATTTGCCTGAACCGAGTCGTGAGGAGAACAAAAAAAAACCGAATCGTGGCGGCCCCGGGGCCAAACTCTGAAGAGCGGGTCAGTCGTGAAGCATCTCACGCTTGTGATCAAAGGCTCCTGGACTGTTCGTTTGGCTTCACAATGCCCAAGATCGCACCTCTACGTCCCTTTCCTGCACATCAGAATCACAAACGGATTTATTTGCCAAGTGTGAGCAAACACACAAGGAATTTTGGTTTAGGCCTGCTCTTGTAATACACACGGATACAAGAAAAAGGTGATTTACAGATTTAAAACTTAAATTTTTTTTTTTTATTTAAAGATTTAAAAATGTACAGTTTTTTTTTTTTTATTTTATTGACCAAGTTGCAATGACAACAAGGAATTGGGTTTGGACTGACTCCGTCTTTTTTCTTCTTTTGCAAGTATTAACATAAATATATAAATAAAAGAAAAACAATGACATGAAATAAGAGAAACATAAATAACGTTATTGCACATGTATTGCACATTCGAGAATCAACAGACACTGTGTCAGATTGAGTACATTTTTGTCTGTTAATTAGGATTATGGTTCATAATTTGTTTAAAAAGAATTTTATATGAACAGAAGAGGTAGAAGATGAATGAATACATAAAAAAAGGAAATATTTACTTAATAAAAAAGTTTAAATAAAGAAAAAAAAAAGTACTTTCGTTACTTAATAAAATAAGGAAAAAAATGTAGAACTGGTCTGTTCTTGAAATGTTTTTAAAAATATACATTATAAACTATGCATTTTGAGAATTGGTAAATTAAATTAAACAATTTAGGTATAAGAATTATTTTTTAAAAATTGGAAAAAAAAAAACCTTGAATTTTAAGAAATTTCTTAGTAGGGCGGAGTGGACCTGGAATATGTGAATTGGCA
The DNA here is from genome assembly GCA_017309775.1 of Paedocypris sp. Pulau Singkep. Lineage (NCBI taxonomy): Eukaryota > Metazoa > Chordata > Actinopteri > Cypriniformes > Paedocypris > Paedocypris sp. Pulau Singkep. The sequence goes on from MU204420.1 coordinate 9,710,369, forward strand.
TATTGAGCCAATGACAGACTTGCATGTGTTCCACGCATTTATTTATTAATTTTTTTCTTTGAAATAAATCATAAACACTTTTACATGACCCTGTTTCATTGTAAGAAGGGGCAATTGAGGCGATTGTCTTAAAAGAAGACAATAGATAATTAATAGATAAAGAAAAGGTAATTATGTAAAGTAACTGTGTAAGAGTGTTTTTAGTTGTGTGAGCAACTATGTATTATTATTATTAATATTATTATTATTAATAATAATTAATGATAATAACAATAATAATAATAATTTAAAATCAACCATCTGTACATAAGGTCAATTTTTCAACCATTCCATCATGATGCCGTTCTGTTGAAGGTGGCGTTTTATTAGAGGTTTTACTTAGTATTATTAGTTTATATATAATTTAAATGTGTATAAATATAAAACTAATCATATGCACGATAAATCACATTATCAGCAAAACATCCATCCTTAGACGTGCAGCTGTCCATCCAGACTAATGAGACTAAAGCGATTTTAACGCTGCTGACGTTGTTTTAACCTCTGCACAAGCATAAGTAGATTAACATAAACTCCTTAATTTAATTATGTTTAGTTATGCCACTTATGGAATTGGCACGTTTCACTGCTTATGTGAGAAACGAGTGTATTTAGTCGAGTTTAAGGATGGCTTTCCATCTCCAGCATCTCACCGGTGGGATTCTTCTCCTCGTGATGCAGGGGAACCGAAGTGGATCCTGGACTTTCTGAAGCTGTATTTTCATAAATGTAGAATATTTGACAGGTGGTAAGAAGCTCTGGATGACAGCTGCTGCTCAGAAGGGAGTCGCTCACACACACCGACTGAGTGTGTGAGTGTGTGTGTGTGTGTGTGTGTGTGTGTGTGTGTGTGTTTGTCAGCAGGACACAATCAGAGGTGTCGGGTCACAATACGGGCAACTTTTGCACACATGGACATACACACAAACATTTCACACGCTTGTGAACACCTGCACACACACACACACACACACACACCACATTAATACATACGCACACAAACATGTACTCTGCATATATGTACACACAAACACACACAGAGAATCACACACACACACACACACACACACACACACACACACACAGGGCCAATGACATGCACAATGGGGACATTAGTGCAAACGCACACATTTCATACACACATCAACCTAAGCACAAGCAGACTGCACACATGTACACAATCATATCATGACATAAACAAATACACTCATTGGCTTCCATACACACACACATACACACACATTCAGTGACACTGTCTCATGGGGACACATAATCACACATTTCTCACATTCTCACATTTCTCACATTTTTACACACACTTAAGCAAACATGCACACAAACACACACACACACACACACACACACACACACACACACACGTTCAGTGACACTGTCTCAAGAGGACACATAATCACACATTTCTCACATTCTCACATTTTTCACATTTTTACACACACTTAAGCAAACATGCACACAAACACACACATACACACACACACAAACAGTTACAATCACACATGTAGACACACTGAAACATCTTGCACAAACACACACACCTTGCGCTGCCATATTTGCACCTTTTTTCAGACAATATTCATATTAGACAAGAAATATTTGGTCCAATAAATATAACCTTTTTATAACAATTTGTCCAATATACAATACTATTTAAAATGTAGAGTTGTGTGTGTGCGTACAGACACGTTTCTAATTGAAAATAAATGGATCCCTGGAGACTGACATGCAAATTTGATGGGTCTGAAAGTCCAGCTTCCAGAACCAGGGGACGTTTAATCTGGTCAAGTCCTGCATCACCAACAAGATGAATTAACCTAATTACATTAGAGAAGCATACGGAAGTGTCCGGCTCATCAAACCTCATTCTTCCGCAGATTTCTCCATAAAATAAAAACTACAGGCTTCTCTCTGGCCAACTCCTTTAGATGTTTCATCCAGGAGAACCGTGAAGTGTTGGACTCGTGGCTGTTTAGATCCGAGGCGTCAGACGTTGAGGTAAACAAGACCTTATAAATTAACACTACTTGGTGGCGTTTGTTCTCACACATCTCCAGTCTTTCTGAGTAACGTCATATGTGTGGAGACAAACGTCAGGAGTCTTTTGCACACGCATTAAATATGTATTTTTAATAAAGCACGTTCTTGAGCGGAGGGAAAAAAAACGTTATGCTCTTGAGCCGCTGGCTGGGATTTTATGTGGCAGGTCGTTTCTGTCCCGTCATTTTTGAGTGAGGACTTGGTTTTCCAGAGGTGTAAAGAGTCCCTGAAATCCTTATCCTACTGTAAAAATAACTACATTGCATGTTACAAGTCATCAATTAAAAGAAGACTTAAGTAAAATTAGTATTCAACTTAAAAAGAATGTAAGTATTGTATTTTACTCACTTAAAATAACTGATTTTAGGCTCAAAAACATCGAGAAATGAGGAAACCCAGAAAATCCTGTATTAGATTTATTTTCTTGTGATATAAATTATATTTAACATTTCAATGTTTCAAAATGGCCGAACTAAATGCGCAGATACAAAAAGGAACAAAGGGTTTGTCTCACTCAAAAAGATCTAAAAGTGCAACTGCTAATTCACGTCCAAGCGAGTTAGCTCAAAAATAGCATCAAATACCTTCAGAATCCTGCAGATGGCGATAAATTAATCACGGTAGGAAAAATGCTAGTCAAGTAGTGAGTAAAAGTACAAAGCAGCAATATAATTCACAAGTAATGGAGTCCTTTTACTCAAGTACTTTACACCACTGTCATTTTCTAAGAAGTGTTTGTTTGAATTCTGTTGGGTTAGACGTCGTACACTTCCAGTGGAGAACTTCCAGTGTGTTACAAAGCGAGAAGGACGTGCGTGTAAATCTCCTGAAGGTTTTCCTACAGCGAGTAATCAGCAGCCAAACTTTATTTTAACCACTCGCTGCCAGTTCAGCCACATCACAATGCTAAATTATTCCGCAGCTTGTTTAGTTCCCACATCATTCATGACCTCGTCCACCTCTCCATCTTCTCAGAAAGACCCAAAATATCTCCTTAAAAATTGCAGACGCCTAATGTCTCCTTAAAAACGCCACTCAATGGTTCTGTTGGACGGAAATGACTGTCCAATTTGTGAACAGATCCTTCTGTTGAAGCCAAGATGATGTTCTTTTTTTTTTTCCGAGTGAATACTACAGAGATGGAAGAAGAAAATCTCAGTTGGTTAAACATTGTGGAGCAGGGAAGAGAAACCGGTTTGTTTGACCTCTTCATCTCATTAGGGAACTGTTCACTTTACACCGAATAATTCATCGAAATATAAAGTAGACCTAGAGTTGTTACACTGTGTACAAAAAGAAAATAATTGAAGCATTTATTTATTTTAAAATAATAGTGTCTGGTGTGTGTAAAATCCACGCCATTTCATATCCCGCCTAGGCAAAGTAATAATACTAGCCCTCCATATTGGAAAACCATGATGGCGAGACAGAAAGACTTATGATGACGGGACTCACTTTCTGGTGAAGCTGAAGAATCGTTATTTTTTTTTTCGTGATCGCCATTGTGATTTCGGGCGGTGATTCTCCGTGACCGTTTATTGATGCTTGCGGAACATACGAGAACATTCTTTCTTCACAAAAGTGTCCCAACTTTTTTTTTGGCAGCTGAATTTCACGATTAAACTTTTCTATGTTTTAACGATAGAACAGTGTATTCCAAACTGTGGATTCCTTTTTTCAGGCATTTTAGAGAATGCCTAGGAAATGTGTACATTTCTTTTCTATTTTGCCCCCCACACGTTTCGGTTCATTGTGAAAAGCAAAAAATTGTAAGTTTTATAACCCTTTTTTTTTTAGGCTGAATGCAGGTTTTGATGATAACACAGCATATTCATATTTAAATTATATATATATATATATATATATATATATATATATATATATATATATATATATATATGGGGGTGGGGCACGACGTGATGCTCCGCCCAAAATCTAATTGAATGGGCCTCCTATCTAATTGACTCCACCTTCTCTGTCAGGTAGTTTGTAGGGCTGGATCTAAAATTCAGAATCGGTTCATAATTCTCAAAAATAACTCAACTAGACCAAATTCTTAGCCACTTTGAGTTGGTCTGGGACTGAAAAAAGGGCTATATAAATAAACTTGAACTTGCGAATTAAAAAAAAAAAATATATATATATATATTTATAATAAAAAATACAACACTAAACGGTTGTAGCATCATAAAATACAGAATGAACACACTTGCCCTATCATAATACATTTTCATTGATGCATCTTTTCAAATGCAAATCTGTTAATATATTCATAATTAAAAACTGCCATGTATCTGCTAGAACGATCTTCAGCCTTAATTTATTGATTAGTTAATGAATAGTTAATGAATTTAGTTAATGAATTTAAAAGTCGAACTGTTCTGCGGCTTGAGCCAAACCACACGGCCTAGAAGAGATTTGCTTGACGGAATGTCTGGCTAGCTTATATTTCCATGCACTTCCTTCTTGAAACGTTTTTCTCAAAGTACATTTTCTGCTTTGCTGATGTCGTTTGGTGATTTTTACTGTACGGCTTCCGGCGGTTTTCGATATGGGGAATGTCTCATGACAGTCGCTATCACTCACGCTCAGTCATTAGCACGTCGTGGTGTCCTGATGGAACAGTCCAGTAGAGTGAGAGTCAGATGAAAGAGTCGAATCCGAACCGGCTGAAAGCCCTCCAGATCCGAGTCGAGGGTTTGGCAGCTACTGAGAAGAACGTTTGCGAAATTAGGAATATAAAAGATGGGGCCGACGTTGCATCAGCTCGCAGGCTAAAGCACAAACACACACAAATGCCGACGTGGAATAAATTATTCAATGTTTGTCTCGAGGTTTATCCAGTTTTTCAAACGCGAGACGGCGAAGCGTAAAGCCAGTTGGCGTAAATATACTTCTGTCAGTGTTTTATTGTGCCCGACATGGCGCAATACTCGCAAAAGAGGCAAACATGCATTCAAAATAGAAGCAGTTATACCAAAATATGAATTAAAAAGAAGTGCTGTCAAAGTTAACGCGTTAACACAGACGATTCATTTTAGGTGCTTAATCGCATCGATTTATTTTATCAGCATTGATCACAGTTGCATTTTTTTTTACTTTTGGTTTGGCAACGTGCAATGAATCAAATCGAGATTAAGAATCACGATTAATTTGGTCAGGGAGGTGCGATTAACTAGTTTAAAAAAAATTAATCGCTTTACAGCCCTAAAAAAGTGATTTAAAATTTTTAGAGGTTACTTGATATTTAAATTTTCCGCTGCCTGAGAGCGCGTGAACTTCGAGTTCAAAGTGCCGCCTAACAAAAATGTGAATATTGCCAACGAAGAAAAAAAGAAAAAAAAAAGAAAATCAAAATGTGAATCATTTCCATTCGGTTTCGTTTTTCCATACATTTCTTTAAGTTTGATATATTTGCTATTAATCTGAATCCATATTTCGTCTGGGTAGCAACTCCTCCACGGGCCGACGCCAAAAAAACGGCAAAGCATAAAGCCAGTTGGCGTAAACATACTTCTGTCAGTGTTTTATTGTGCCCAACATGGCGCAATACTCGCAAAAAAGGCAAACTCGTGGTCAATAAATTAAGAGGAAGTTCTCAAAGCAAACCGTTCTATACGTCAACGGAGCCAAACCTAGCCATCTTCTCATCTCCATTGTGGCTCCAACAGTCGTGGATTTCGCTTTGACGAAGCGTGTGACCAGGGCGCGGGGGTTAAATGACTTGCCACGGGGGCCGAAGAGGAAGCCATCACTTTCACTGTGGTAATGAAGGTAAAGGATGGTATGTCCTGTCACCTTAAGGGCCGACGCATTAGTTCCCACACGCTCCAGCTTTACAGACACACACTAAGTAATTGATAGCCCCGAGAACCTTAGCGGAATTACCATAAAGGTTTCATAAAAAGGCAGAATATTAGTGTTTGGTTATGAAATTCAAATGAGCAGATGCAATATAGATGGCAGATATTGATAATACCAGATAATTGACCAGAGCAGGATCGCAGAGGGATAAGCTGGGATTCATATTGCAGCTGGGTAAATTATGCATCCCGGTGAGGACATGACAGATGAGACCAGAGGGCCGGGCTTCTAGTCTTGAAGTTTCAACCTTTAAACCAAAGTTAACTCTCCGAGAAACCAGGAACAAGTTGGTTATTTGTCAAAAAAAAAAAAAAAAAAAAAAACCTTCGAATTGTAAGTTTAGTGAAGAAATCATCCTTTAGGCCAGTGGTGCCCAATCTTTTTTTTTTTTTTCAGATTTTTAATTTAGTATTTAAATGTTTGTTTGTACATTTAGTTTGAAACATGCATTCAAAATCGAAACAGTTATACCAAAATATGAATAAAAAGTAGTGCTGTCAAAGTTAACGCGTTAATGCAGGTGATTCATTTTAAATGCTTAATTGCATAAATAGTTTTTTAACGCTAATAATCTCAGTTGCTATTTCTTTTGTACTTTTGGTTTGGTAATGTGCAATGAGATTAATTTGGTCGGAAAAGTGCGATTAACTAGTTAAAAGAAGTGTATCGCTTGACAGCCCTATTTTTATATTAATATTAATATTATTTTAATACTATTTTTAACATTTATTAGTACAGACTAAATAACGGCATGTCGTCTATTCGCTTTATTTACTTCCACTGCTTTCACTGGAATTTACCCGCAATTCTGATGAATTGAAAAGCAGTTTAGAAAATATTAAAAGGACAGATCTGGCCAATGAGTGACTTGGATGTTGTCACATGACTGAATTTTGGTTCGAATCGGATGACAGCAAAAAGTGTGGTGTGAACAGGGACTAAAATGCCAGAAAAATGCAACAATGTATCATTTATTGCCCTTGGTCCGGTGCCGTTTACCACAAAAAACACTGTAACAATTAAAGAATGTGCAGCAGTTTTGTCGTGACGATATTTCACACGGCGATAGTGAAAGCGTTTCACCATTCACCAACATTTACTTGCATTTACATGTCCTTTTTTTCTGCTCCACTGCTCAAAGCATCACTTGAAAAGTGCAAAAACATTTAGATCTAAAAGCATATTTATTCTGAAGCCATCGGCATTTAGCTGGTTGATGAAGGAATACGCATGGTTTTATAACCTTCAGAACGTTTTGCTATTGGTAGGTGGGTGTGTCCTGCTCTGTGATTGGTTGGCCACCAATGCAAGGTCTGTACGTATGTCCTGACCCAGAAATGGAAAAGTGGTTCAGAAAATGGATCTATGTGACGAGGAAATCATCTTTTAGGCCAGTGGTCCCCAACCTTATCTTTTTTGCCACGCTCAGATTTTTTATATAGTATTTAACATATTATACTGTTTATTTGTTGAAACATGCATTAGAAATAAAAACAGTTATACCAAAAGATCAATAAAAAAAGCAGTGCTGTCAAAGTTAACGCGTTAATGCAGGTGATTCATTTTAAGCGCTGAATTGCGTCAATTTTTTTACCAATTTAATTATGGTAAAGATCTGGTCTTATTTTGACTGTCTCCACCCTTTCTACTCCTCAACATCCATGTTGCTAAGCAAAAGATGAGCATGTTACGCAAATGCCTGTTAGTAAATCTCCGCGCAAAGATTCCGAACGTCCTTTAACACACCCTTCTATTCCACCAAACTGTCTCCCAGCAGTAAGTTCACTGCGTCTTTCCTCGTGCTATTATCGCCAAGACCGGTAATGAATTGATCGAGACCAAGAAACTTAGCATAATGGCTAAATTAATAATTCATATGCACAGACTGCTTGAATTAGAGATCAGAGTCTGCTCAGAGAGTTTGTCCAGATTCAAAGCCTTAGCAAAACTCCACTCCGACAGATTTCAGAAGACCATTGATTTAATATCTGCTCAGCTGGCAGGGGATTTATATTCAGCCTGTGAAATATATGCTCCAAATTCCAGTCTTGGGATGAATAAAAACCAAATGAATCTTTAAAGAAATGTAGAGTAGCGTGAAGACAGTGCGGCGTTATCTCCGCTCGGACTGGACGTCTGGAGCAAACATTCCATTAAACAACCTGCTCTCATTCGCTCTTCTGAGAGCCAATTACATTAATGGAGGAGAAGTCCACGGAAAGGAACGTCTTTTAGATCCCTCGACTAATTCCTCTGGATGGTGGCGAGATCAAAACTTGAGCAAATGAGTTACTACTGAGACATGAATATGGGCAGTTGGGAGATTGAGAGTGAGATGATCAGTTTGGCCTCAAGGAACCATATTGAAATGGTGTTCTGCATTTATTCACCCAGTGACGTTACGCACACACACAAACCCAAAGTTGGGGGGCATGTATTTCTGAGTCATTCAAAGTGCAATTTTCCAACCAGTGGATTGCCACAATCGAGATATAAAAAAATATAAATAAAAAATGTTGTTTTTCAGTATGGCCACTAGGGACCGTATTGAGCAGGCATGTCCAACTGTAGCCCGTTTAAAAATGTTCACCATCCGGAGCCTTTGTAACGAAATCCATAATTTGCAGCCCAAGACAATAAGATAAGGAATAAAAGCAATAAAATATTGATACAAAATGTGAATATGAAAAATAAAAAAGATAAAATTTGAATAACATACAAAAGGTAAAAGTACAAAAGGGAGAAAACACAAATACAAAAAAGTAATATATGCACTAATCATAGATACAGTTAGATATGCTTAAACTTCCCAAAAGTGTTTTTCAAGACAGAGATTTTCTTCAGTTGTTGTGGTGAAATATGATTTTGTTGATTTTGGTAAAGACTTGAAAATGGAAAAGAAAATGTGTCGAAAAGTATGCACCTGCATTAAAAAACGTATATAATAGTAACTTTGCATTTAATGTTTTTGGATCAAAGGAGGCCACTGCTCCTGGTTTGTGTGTGTGTGTGTGTGTGTGTGTGTGTGTGTGTGTGTGTGTGTGTGTGTTAACCTTATCGTGTGTGTGTGTAACTTCATTGTATGGTTAAAAGCAGAGAACAATTGTTATACTGTCCCTAGTGGCCATTATGACAAACTTTTTTTTTTGTGTGTGTATATAGTCCAAGTGTTTAGTTAAAAATGTACATTTTTTTTTTGATGAAGTTACAATTTTTCCAACACAATAAAAATCAAAAGCCATTTTTCTAAAAATCGGAATCTTCCAAGATAAAAATAATCAGTGAAAAATGTCTGATGATAAATTCAACAAGCTGAATAATAATAAAATAAAAAGGTTGTGGAACTACGACGATATTTCTTCCACTGTAAAGCCGCCGGAGCTCAGAGCGTCTCATGTGGCCTTCAGTGAAGACTGAGCGAGGAACGACATGACATCTGGAGGATGAACATGAATGAAGATCAGAGAGAAGCTCTGCTCAGAATTAAGTCAGAACACAGAGAAAAAGAGAACAAATAAATATTACAAACATGAAGTCAACATTTTTCTTTGGCAATTCTCGCCACGAAGGACTTCATCGAAATCGTTAACCAGAGTGGCGCAATAATCAATAATACAGTAATCTACTGTACATGCCCAAGGAAATCCAGATGTGATGTAATAACTTTAATTTCCTTTTTGCGTTTAACATGCACTTTAATCCGAAGACATTTTTTTTTTACAATTCAGCAGTTTCATGTATATCGATTCCACAACTGCCTTTTTGTTTTTATATTTTATATTTCTTTCATACTTTTATATTTATATATTTTATTTTTTAATTTGTTTTGTTTGTTTTTCCTTTACGTTGCTTTATTATTGTGTTTATTGTATTGCATGCTTTTTTAAGGTTTTTAATTTTTTATTTATTTTTATTGCTGCTGGACTTACGAATGTCCTAGATAACAAAATGCCAGAGTAACGAAATGCATTGCTGCAAAAAAAAAAAAAATGTCCTCCCGAGTTACAAAATATTGTCGCTATACAAAAGTAGCGCGTCTTTTTCTTACTGCTACCATACATGGAGATGAGTATATAGTATACTGTATACGTCTATAAAACACTCAATTAATCTTCTTTTCACGTCAAATAAACAAAAAACAACAAAAACACTAGTTAGTTGCAGAGATCTTGCTTCCAAAATATAAAATAAGCTTGTAATCTCGCAAAATGGCAGAAATTAAAAAAATGGGTTTTTTTCTCTCTCCCGTAGAGCCGCCATCTTGAAATTACGTTGTGCAAATCCCTGAGATTATACGTATATCATTATATACTGTACTTGTTATTACTGTATATATATACTGTAACATGTTTTTATTACATTTATTATCAATAATTTATCCTTTTGAAAAAAAGTTTGTCTGAATTGAAGTCATGGCTCGATTTGGATGGATTGTATGTAAAATGTGGCTCAGATAACGAATTTTTTTATTTTTACAATATTAATATAATATTAAATAAATAATATAACAATATTATTAGATGTATATTAACAATTATAAGCAATGGATATAATCTTAAAGACATGAAAGTAACATGACATGGAAGTATTTTTTTTATTTTATAGTATTTATTTGCTTACGATTTATTTTATTATGGTGTATTATTTTATTTGCTTTAGATGTTGGTCCCATTACGGTGTAAATTTATTTATTTGTGGGACAAATAAAGTTTTGTCTACCTACCTGATTATTATTAGCTTGCGTCCCATAATTGCTGCTTGTAGCTGTATTCAAACCGTTTCTTATGTTATCTTTTAAAATGTATTTATTCTCATGTTGATTACTTGCTGTTTTTGATAATCTTCAACTAATTTTAAGTCTGGAAAATCTTTGAATTTATCGAAATTAAAATAAAAAATTACCGTGTGATCGGTTTTCATGAAGAAATATTTTTTTGCAGGAAATGGTTCAAGAAGTTGAAATCAAAACACGGATATCAAAAGGCAGAATAACGTCTTTATCCCAATTTGCGTTTCATTGTCAGACCCGTGGCGACATTGAAATGTGAAGGTTTTCTTCTGATACATAATAAAAGTCCTTATGTAAATAAACTCTTAAGAGGCTTTTGTTGGTCCCTCTTCATCTAAATCAAGGGGTCTTTATAATGGTTTACCACTGTATTGATGCATTCAGTAAAAAAACTTCAAATCAAGTTAAAACAACATTCAAACTAAATGAGGAACGCGAAGCTGAAACTCGCAAGTATTTAACAGCCTTGGAATTCAATTTCACAAAGAAACAAGGCCCAGCACATCTTTTACTTTCACACTAGTGAGAATACATTAAGATGGCCAAAAAACTTGACCTTGAAACCCAACAATCGTTGGATTATTCTGTTTCCTGCTGCAAATTCACATTTACATCCTTTTTAGTGTCTAAAACGTTTTTCATAATTCATTCAACTCCTGACGCATTCGTTCAACCTCCCACTCCATTTTTTCGCTGGCATATATGAAAGGCCATTTCCTCAAAGCAAAAACAAACAAACAAACAAATAATAAATAAAGAAATAAAACTGTTCTTGTAAGATATGTAATCAGAATTGTGATTTGTTTTTTGCATTTGTTTTAAAATCAGAATGTACAATTTTTACAGCTGCAAAATTTTATTGTATTGATGCAAATGCTATTTGTTGATATTAAACATTTGCAACGTGTTTTTGAATGTCGAAGCAATAATTATTAAATTAGATTATATTAATATTAATTATTATTTAATAATTTAATTATTATTAAATTATATTAAAGAGATGAACATGAATAATATTAATAAAAAAAACTTAATTGTGATTTAATCAAAACTTTGTCCTCAAAATGGACAAAAACATTTGTTGGTGGAAAAAAGCAGTATGTTGGTTTTCCATAAGAATTCGACAACTTGCAAGAAAAAAAAAAACTATATACAGTATTTCTACAAATAATTACAATAGGAAACTTTTTGTATCACTGATGATACAGTTTGTTTATTGTCAGTTTACATGAACTTAAATCAAAATTTAAAGTATAGACTTGTGATCTATAATTTGGAATTTCTTTTTTCTTTTTTCTTTACAGATTTTCAAAAAAAAACTAAAAATAGTTTTGGAAGTCAAGGTGCCCCTTCCTCTTAAGCACCTTGTATATCTGGAGCTACGTCTAAAAAATATATAAAAACAAATATATATGTATATTGTGTATAATATGCATATATGTAATAATATAATATGTAGATTAAAAAATATATGTGTACTTAAAATATATGTATGAAATGAAAAAAATATGAAAAAAAATATGTTATACATATTGGGATGAGGATGAGGGTGACGAGATGAAGAGCCAGGGATCAAAGTGACATAAAACGGACATTCATGTCGAAAAACAAGACTTACACTTACAGAAAACCACTGACAACCAATGAAGGCGGGTGAAGACTTAAATAACAAGACAGATGAAGAACAGGTGCAACTGATAATAGAGGACAATGATACACCAGGTGAACTGAAACACAGAATCATGGGACCTGTAGTCCATGATGGCAACATATATTTTTTGCTGTCTTATTTTTAAGAGAATGATAATGTAGAATCGAAAAAAAGAAAAACAATATATTTGTAAGCTTTCCTTCTGTTACCCCGCATTAAAGGGTTAAGTCGAGGTGATAGTCAATGTAGATACACATCACTTGACTACTTCCACACTATCCACAGAACACTTTTAGACATCATTATATTTTTAACTGGCTAATTAAAGCAGTGATAAAGTATACGTTTACACAATCTTTCTGTATTTTATTAGGGTCGTGTTTGCTCTGAAAGATCAGGCGGAACACACTACACGAGGCCAACACACCACGATTTTCCGCAGATAATAGCTTTAATAAATCTGCGTTTGTCTTTCAGAGAAAAGTATGAAAGCAATTATTTCAGTAACAGAACGGCGGGAAGATACAAGGATCTGGCAACTTTAATGGCGGTTTGCAGCAGAAATGTGTCAGAACAAACTACGAAAACTGAAGCTTAAATAAAGAAGCACGTTTTATTATAAATTGACTTTAATTTTCAGGGATATTTGGTTATTTATTGAGTGTCTAGAAATAATGTGTTTTATATTTTGAAACCCAGTTTTAACGCTTTGAACTTTAAACTTTTAATTATATTTACATTGTTTATGATTGAGGAGGTTTTCACTAAATTGATTGTGTCCATACATATTTGTGTGTGGGAATTGTGTGGGATTTGTGTGGGAATTGTGTTTTTATCATTTGCAGCATCATGTTTGTTGCATGTCAGCCAATACGTCCAATGCCAATTGTTCCACTTTTAAATTACACTAAGCTTTGAAGTTTTATATCAAATTAGCTAAACTAGCATACCAAAGTACTCAGGACGGTCCTAAGTCTCCGCCCATATTTGACGTTTAAGGCCAATAAGAGTCCAGTGATCTCCATAATTCTTGCGTAAAAAAATCTACTTGTTTTAGAAATATTTTGGTGTATTTTATAGAAAAATTTAAAAATATTTGTATTCAAATCTATTGAATATTAAAATGTAAAACTTTTTTTTTTTAAACAAAAACGTAAAACAAAAAAAAATTGTGTGACTAGCCATCTTGGGCTTGAATGATCTGACTGAAATGTGACTCTGATAAGTACTAAAATGTGATTTTAAGCTTTTAATTTTTTTGTTTATCACCACCTTATAATTAAATAATAAATCATACTAATATTTCTTTTTTATTTAATTAAAATGTATGTTGCTCAAATCAGTTTGAACAATTGCCAAAATTAATAAAAATGAAATTAACAACTACTAAATGAAATACAGGGGGGAGGGGCGAGTATGACATTTTCATAAGTTGAATTCTGATTTCCACTTGCTAAAAATAAAATAGCACTAGCTGACTCTCGACTGTACATTTATAGCAACGCCATTGTACATTCTCACTGAATAAAACAATTTTCAACAAGTTAAATGACAAGAGAGGCGCTTGCTAAAGAATAACGCTAGTCCACAAACAGCTAATCAGTCGTTTCACACCTTCAAACGCATCTGATCTGCTTACAAACGCATCAGCCGCTGAATAATCACTTAATCAAATGTATTCATTAAAGAGGAAGTTCATCAATTTCTACGTGTATTTTCGGAGATCTGTTGGAACAAACACGGCAAGACGCATTACAGATGCATGGAATATCAAGCGCGCCATTGAAACCCGCTAAACATTGATTACAGCTTTAATTCTCACGCCTCTCCAATGATTCATGAAATTGTCAACGCAGAAGTGGAATTGATTACCCACACTGCACTGCAGCGACGAGAAATACCCTTGACCGCCGCTGACCGACAACGCAACTTGTAATGTATCTCAATGAGGACGCCAATCAGAAAGGTAAATCATTACTCGGGCGTCTTCTAAGGGTCCGCACCCTGTGGCCCTAGGGGGGGGTACTGTCACGGCCCGGATCAGTATTCACTGCATCGTGTGGATTTAATATGCGCTCGTTTGTTCTTGTCGAGACCCTGATTTCTCCGATGAGATGTGCTCATGGACAACAAACAAACGGGAGATTTTAGACTTGAATGTTGAATACGTCAGGCTATGTGGAATTGGACTCCAAATTCAAATTGCACACCATGTCGAGTCAAACAAACAAACGGTTTGTTCATTGAGGGCCAATGGCATTTCAGAAGGCGGTTTAGAGAGGCTTTTGTTTGCCAATATTGCCACTAGAGGCTTCTGCGTTTCCTATTCAATAAAGTTACACACACACTGTGAAGTTACTACCAATAAGATATATTTTTTAGGTCGAGATATTAAATGATAAAAATACAGTCACTTAACACTTCTATTATGTTCATTTTAGAGGTACATCAATGATAGTCGCGGGTCAATTTGACCTGGGGGGGCTTTTATAATGCATGTAAGTGTCAGAAACCAAAAAGATCCCCAAAACAGTGTGTGTGTGTGTGTGTGTGTGTGTGTGTATGAGAGAGAGTGTGTGAGTGTGAGACAGTGGTGTATTATGTCTCAGTGTTGCAAAGAAACAAACAGTGTTTGATCTTTATGTCTCTTTGTAGCTTCGATTTTGTCTGAAAGGTCAAATTGACCCCAACATTATCAAATTGACCCGAACATCATTATTATTATTAGGAGAATATTAAAATGTAGCGGACGTTACAAATATGTCAACTGAATTATTTTTTGTTTATATGTAGATGACACTAAGACAAGCACGAGAAGTTAAGAAATAATTTCATTTTTATTTTTAAACTTTGAAAACGGGTCAATTTGACCCGAACATAATAGGTGGGAGGGTTTAGTGGGCCACCGGTTAATCGGGACAGCTGCTTTATTGGGCCAAATCCTAAAGTCCCAAAACAAATCGTATCTCATAACGCAAATTTCCGACCCTTTATCGGAATTGACAAATTGACTACTGTAAATTAATCTATTATACTGTATTTTACTTTCACATTTGTTTTAAATCCAGTGTGTTTTTAAGGAGTTTTTGATGACTTTGTGTCCAATCTTGAAAAATTGTGCGTATAATACGACATCTTTTTGAAGTTTTACACACGACCAGAACACAACAATGCTGCTTTATTCATTCTTCACTTTAGCAAATTTATTACTATATTTAATCAGGTACAGTGACAAAGAAATCATTGTGTGTGTGTGTGTGTGTGTGTGTGTGTGTCAAACCAAATTTAAATGTGATTTATTGCGGCTCCATCTATTTACGCTTCCCTGCGTATGGGATGAAATGATTTGTCTTGAATTGTGAGATTCATATGACTCTGTGGTTTATCGATAAAGCTCATCTAGTCGCCTGACAGCCTGTCAGAAAGATGACAGATTCGGTTCGTTTTAAACGGAGTAAACTTCTTCATCTAAAGACGGAAGGTCTGATGAGGCGTCATTCTGAGTGGCACATGCAACTTTCTGTTAACTTCATATTTGCCCAATGTGTCTTTTACTCTTAACTTTAAAATCTTACCTCATATCAACAATTATTTTATTCATTTTTGGTCTCTAATCTCAAACCCTTGATTAAAAGTAAGAGTAATTAAGTAAGAATAGACTATAATCTGCTGACAAAGCTACTGTAAAATTATAATTTTAAGGAATTAAAGAGACCAAAAGGTTACACAAACACACACACACACACACACACACACAGAAAGTTCAGATGTTTCCTCTCCCATCTGGCTGAGTGAGGAAGATGAAGCAGGGGAAGAAAAGATGAATGAGGAAGATGATCCTGAAGAGAAATGCTCAATGTCTTCTAAGTTGTGAGCACCGACAAATGCGTTCAACTAGGGTGACCAAACGTCCTCTTTTCTCTGGACTTGTCCTCTTTTTACACCTTGTCCGGAACGTCCGGACGGATTTTTGAAATTCACGAAAATGTCCGGGTTTTACTATTTTTCATAACGCGCGTTCAGAATCATTCCGCGTATAGGTAAATTGACCGGCGCTTTGCACTCAGAACACAGGCACTACTTTGTTACGCAATGAAATTACGCAGATGCTGCCTTCCTTGTGTGGACGGGTCTGCACGGGTCTGCGGCTGCGCACGCACGCACGCACGCGCGCGCACACACATAAACTCACGTGCAGGTCGGTACAAGTGTAAAGTCTCGTTTCGGGTGCTGGAGACTCTATAAGTGTAAGCTCACATTATAAACATCATCTCATTTTTGTAAAACTCTTCTATTATTATTCTTCTTATCAAGAGATATTGTTGAAGCTGAATTTTCCAACAGAAGAGTTGTTTTTTTGTCAAATTTTTTGTACATGTTTTTACAGATATATTTTTATTGCATTGCCGGAGTTAATTTTGCAAACTTAAAGCATATTAAACTTCAATTATATGTATATCTAAAAATTTTATATTAAAGATTAAAAAGTAATAGTTCAGATTTTTGAAAAAAAAAAAAAATTGTTATATATGTGTGTGTGTGTGCGTGTGTATTATTATTATTTTTATTACTTTTTATTTATTTTTTTTTTTTCAAAAGTCTAAAATGCTATTATTTTGTTACAGGTTTTCACAGATTTTTTATTATTTTATTAGAAGTTAATTACAGGAGTAACCATAAGAAAGCGCGTTCATCAACCTCAGAGAAGCCTGTCTGAATTTGTGTCCCGAGGCCGCGCCGATTGTCCTCTTTTTTGGAAATCAAAATATGGTCACCCTAGT